>VTPC01003651.1:6748-31771 GCA_011009095.1 Ignelater luminosus | reverse complement strand
ATAACAGTTAGACGTCTTTTAGATTCCGCATCTCAAGGCAACATGATCACTCAAAAACTATGTAACAAAACTACACCTGTAAAACTGATAGAAACGTTCGAAGTTTATATAAACATTCTAATTTCTAATGTCTTGTTTTACCTCAAATTACTGATAAAATACCAAGCATATCTTTTCCTTCGACAATTCTGGAAATACCAGATGATCTAGAATTAGCAGATCCAGATTTCAATCAAGCCAGGTCTTATTAACATTTTAATTGTAATCTACATTGTATCGGACAATTCCCGATATTTAATAACGGTGATACCGTTATTCAAAAATCCAAATTTGGTTGGGTATTATCAGAAAAAATGCAGATACCAAAATCATTAAACCATTAACTCAAATACTTTATTTAGTTTTTATGCCGACCAAGGCTCATTCGATTCTTTAAAAGAAGATTTATCATGATTCTGACAAATTAATGAGCCTCTTCAAATAAAACTTAATTTATTTATCACTGCAAGAGGTAGCTTACAAACAACATTTCGCAGAAAATACTTATAGGAATGCAAGTGGTAGGTTTGTTGTATCTATTTCTTTTAAATCAAATCTCTCTCAATTAGGAGATTCTAAAACTATGGCCCTTCATATATTTTACAGCATATAAAGGAAACTGAACAAAAATTCTTCATTAAAAGGTGAATACGCTTTATTTATGCGAGAATACGAATCGTTCTATCATATGACTAAAATTAAAACGTCAGAAGTCGATAATTTTACAAGTTCTTATTTACCGCATCATCTAGTTGTTAAACATACTAACCTTACCCCAAAGGTTTGGTTTACTGTTTGACGCTAGTGCTAAATTAAATTCCAATATATCTTTGAATAAACTTCAGTTTGTAGGACCAACTCTGCAACGTGATTTATTTTCTATTCGTGTTCATTTTAGACAAAATCTATCGTTTTATCTGCAGACATTGCCAAATTGTACAGGCAGATATTAATTAAACCGAAAGATCATCGCTTTCAGCGACGTTTTTGACGAGAAAACTATTCTGATAAAATTTCTTGCTACGAGTTGAACACTGTAACCTATGGATCAAGCTCAGCTCCTTATTTAGCCACAAAATGTCTTATGCGTTTAACCGAGGAATAGAAACATACATTCCCTAAAGCATGTTCTGCTATTTCAAACTTTTTTTACGTCGATGATTCGTTAACTGGAGGCAACTGTCTTGAAGAAGTCCAGCAGCTTCAGCAAGAGATACAATTTCTTTTGGGATCAGCAGGATTTGTAATAAGAAAATATGTGTCGAATAGTCAAAAGATTTTAGCTCATGTTTCATCTGAAGTAGATTATACTATTCTTCAATTAAGGGAGCAGGAAAGCACTAAAATTGTAGGCATAATGTGGAATTCATCATCTGACACAATTTAGTTTAAAGTTAATCCTACTCTTGAAAATAATCAGTGTCACAAAGCGTACCATTCTGTTCATATCATCGATCCATTGGTTTATTAGAACCGATTGTTCTGACTGCTAAACTAATTAAACAGGAGCTTTGGAAATTAGAACTCACTTGGGACGAAAGTATTTCACAGCATTTTTATTTACAATGGAATAAGTTTAAATCAGAGCTTCCAAAGCTGAGTGAATTAAATTCGCAAGGCTTATTGTTCGTCCTAATTCAAAGTTAATTGAATTGCACGTTTTTACAGATGCAAGTGAAAGAGCTTATGGCGCTTGCGTTTATGCAAATCTGTCAGTGATAATCAAAATATCTTTGTTCATCTAGTCTGTGCCAAGTCCAAAGTAGCACATGTATGCAAAATTACACTTCCACGATTGGAATTATGTGCTACAGTTTCAGAAGCTCATTAATAGAAAAGGTGCATTCAAGTTTATTATTAACCTTTAATTCTATTTACTGCTGATCAGATTCAACTATTGTAACCCGATAGATACAATCACCTTCACATTATCGAACAACATTTGTAGCAAAGAGTGTAGCTAATATTGAGTCAATAACAGAACCAACAGGCTGGCATCATGTCAGCTCTAGTAAAAACCCTGCCGACCTTATTTCTAGAGGAATATTTTCCTCGAAATTACTCACTTGCAATTTATGGTGCCAAGGACCTTCTTGGCTTTCAGACGATAGTTCATCGTGGCCAAAATCAAAACTGAATAAACCTTTTACATCAGTAGAGGTTCTTTCAAAAACAAAAAAAATCACATTTACCATATACAGCATCTTTCATTTCTACTGATTGTGTAAGCACTGCTGCTTCTGAAATTTGTAACAGCTTCTCGACTTTATCAAAATTGAAACGATTTGGCGCATATGCTTTACAATTAAAGCATAATTGTTTGTCGTCCTTTAACACAAAACGTCAAGGTTTTCTATTAGTCATTGAACTAGACCAAGCATTTGAGTGTACAGTAAAATTGCTACAATTAGAATCTTATCCGTGCGAACTGAAACATCTTTCATCGAGCAAATCGCTTCATCCAAAAAGCAAAATACTTTCTCTTAAACCATACATGGACAACGCAGACATAATGCGAGTGGGAGGTCGTCTTCACCACTCCAATTATTTTCACACTAAAAACCACCCTTTTAAACGCCTTAATATGAAGCATGAACAAATTAAATCACATCACTGCGGTTCTCAAACATTATTAGCAATTGTATGTGACAAATTCTGGCCAGTTGCTGGAAAGAATTTAGCTAAGAATACAGTTAACAAATGTGTAATTTGCACTCGATACAATTCAAAGGTGCAGATTCCTATAATGGGCGACTTGCCAGCATGCCGAGTAAATGTTACTTCTCCATTTCTTAAAACTGGTGCAGATTATGCTGGCTCTTTTCTTGCTAAAAATCGCAAAACACAAAATCCTAAATTTATCAAAAGTAATATCGTATTATTTTTCTGTTACGCTACTAAAGTAATTCACTTAGAATTTGTAAGTGAGTTAACCACTGGCGCATTTTTAGTTACTCTTAAACGTTTACTTTCTAGAAGGGGCAAACCCAAGATATTTAATTCGGAAAATGCATCTAATTTTAAAAGAGCTCGTAACGAACTTAGAGAGCTTTCTGTATTTTTGACTAACCAATCGAATCAAGACTTCATAATTAAAAATCTAGCTAACGACCACATTCAGTGGAAGTTTATACCTCCAAGAGCTACTCGCTTCGGCTCTTTGTGGGAGGTAGGTATTAAATCAATAAAATACTATAGAAGAAAATTCTTGCAAACGCAGCTTTAACATTTGAAGAGCTTTATACGTTATCAACTCAAATTAAGACAATCTTCTAGACATCAAAGAATCTAGTTTAACTATATTTGCCAGACTTCAAAAGCTGGTACAGCATTTTTGGGCTAAATGACAAAAGGAATATATTTCTGAGTTACACTGCAGAGTTAAATAAAAACAAAATCAATCCAGTTTGTTAAAGGAAGGTGCACTAGTTATAATCATGGAAAATAATACACTTCCACAAAGTTGGAGAGTGGGTCGTGTTCTCAGCTGTTATCCAGGAGCTGATGGTGTGATCAGGGTTGTGAAAATCAAATTGTCTGACGGTGAAATCAAGCAATCTGTCACAAAACCTTGTGTATCTATTTACTTATTGTTAGTACATTGTTAACTTATTATTTGATTTTGTATCGTTTCTTTTTGAAATGTGTTATCCTTCCAGGGGCGGTTTTGTTAAGATCGTAAAGGTATTAAAAAATAATAATAATGGTGTCCTTTTTTGTAAACGAAACACGTTTAATAAAAACCACTTTTTTCTCAGAGGCTAGGACAAGCAACAAATCAACTAGACCAATGAAATTCTAACAAAAACAGTGGACTATTCATGAATACAATATGATTAGAATTAGTTTAAATCATATTCAAAAAACAATCACCTATGATAACCACAAACAAGGATATAGGAACGAATTCGATCACTCTCATATAAAGAAAAAAATTTCACAGATATTCTTTCGAATAAGAACATAAAGAGGATTAATAGTTAGACTAGGACGGGTGGTGATAAATATGAAAAAGATATTTTAGAACTATAAGAACGACCTTAGTAGGTTAATGTAAAAACCAGTTAACGCCTCTTTCACAAAACTTGATGCTGTTTCTGGGATATTTTCAAGTTGAGTGGAATTAATTCTGTTAATGCAGAATGATTGTCAGTCTCTGTTATTATGTAAAGTATAGAATTGAAAAAATAGGGCTTCCATCTTTCTATCCATTAGTTATTAAAGAATTTGATATTGAGCCAAACTCAGACGCGTTCTCGTTTACAGCGGCGCTATGGAATTTTACTGCACGAGGTTTAGAAAATTATGAACTACAAGAGTTTTGGTAAGTAGCTGTTTTTAAGTATTAAGTGTATTGTAACGTGCCACCCCTCGAAGATACTAGAAAAAGTCCCGAACAGTCTCGAACAAGCTGGTCGAATGTGTCGGAGAAATTTCGAACTATCCAGAGTTTCCACCGTCGAATGTTCGAGAAAGAGTGCAAACTTTCTGGGCTCAAGAACCACGCGGAAACGAATATAAGGCTGCGTTGATTGAGCCGAGAGGAGTTCTACAGTCAATCAGCTAGTAGTTACGAACGAAATAAATGTTAATTAGTGATAAATAAATTCCTCTGTACATAATTAAATAAATAAGATTAGTGTAAATAAATTCTGGAAATTAATTGTAATAAACTAAGTAAAAATAAGTATTAAAAATAAATACACGTTTTTGTCAAAACGTAACAGTATTAATGCCATGTTTCTTCCGACTATGACCATTTTAGCCGTAATTTTATGTTTTAAACAATTGCTATCTTGATATAAACAAACTAAGAATAGTTTATTATTGTAAATAAACGTACAAATAAAAAGAAAAAGAATCTCAACGTTTGTCATACTCTGAAGTAATTCTGTTAAATAATCTAATCATTATTTAAATCTAAAACACTCGCCCTGAACTTAATGAAGCATTTTCTGACATGTTTTAAAATAAATTCGAATTATATAAAAGCACATTTTTGTGTTTACTGTTAGTGCGATTCTATTTATTTCTGATTATACAAACTACTACTCATATTTCCAATTTTCAGATACCACTCAGAAAACCATACGTTCTATGGAAGACTATACTTTGTTGGAATTTTGCTTTCATCTGAGGTAAGGTTAAAAGGAAAGTTTCTACATGTTCTCTAGACGGAAAAGGTGAAGGGCACGCAACTATAGGTATGTTTTTCTATTTTTAAATATTGTGGCAAGTATAATACAAAACAAGGAGACTAAAACATTTACTTTAGAAGTAGGTTTACCAAAAAGAAAAAAAGTTTTATTTGGTTTTTCAATTTATAACTAAATAATAATAAAAAGACGTAATGCAAAGCTTTACCTATCAATTGGTTACACCCTGTACGATGGGATATTATTATCAAACTTTTAGTCTTGTTTTTGCTTTAATACAATGACATCCTTAATAAATTTAGATCCAGTTAGCTTACTTTTGGAAATCAAGGGAGATGAGAAAACTAAAGAAAATTAACTAAATATTACAATCCTAAAAATGTAAAAGTGAATTTGAATTTTGGTGAGGCTAATTATTACGTGGAAGGTCTATTTGATAACAATCAGATGCTTGGTAATAAATAACATAATTACACATTACCTCCTGCTTATGAGAAACTTGCTGAGATAGGAGCAGTGAGATTTATAAAGACTCTAACAAAAATTTCATACTATAGATTTTCCTTCCTTCACACTGAATCTTTATGTTGTGTGCTAGAACCTAGATATAGTAAAACAGTGCCTCGTGTATTGTAAAACACAAGTACGAGGGTGGTCTGAAAAGTTTCCGACCTAACAAAGATACAAGACATTTTTTCTAGAAATTTTTTTTTATTTTTTAACATAGTCTCCTTGTAACTCTACACACTTCTCCCAGCGATGCTCCCATCTCTGTAACCCGTCCAAATAGTACTCCGCCATGGCAACCGCTAAGGTGTGAGACTTGGTGAAACAGGATTTTCTTTTTCTGCAAATGTGGCCGTTTTTTTCGCAAGTTCTGCCTTCAGCTTGTCAAGTAATGATGCATAGTATGCTCCTGTAATAGTTTTTCCTTTTCGAAGATAATCGATTAAAATAACTCCATGACTATCCCAAAAAACAGTCGCCATCACTTTCCCAGCCGAAAAAACAGTTTTTGCTTTTTTTGGAGCCGGTTCCCCCTTTGCAGTCCACTGTTTGGACTGTATTTTTGTTTCGGGCGTATAATGGTGTATCCAAGTTTCATCTACAGTAATTAATCGGCGCCAAAACTCGAATTTATTTCGCCCAAACTGCGCCAAAAGAGCGTTGGAAATATTCATTCGAACACGTTTTTGGTCTAACGTGAGCAAACGCGGCACCCAACGCGCGGACAGCTTTCTCATGCCTAAATGTTGATTTAATATGTGACAAACACGTTCTTTTGACATGTTCATAACCTCTGCTATCTCTCTCACTTTAATTCGGCGGTCGTCTAGCACCATTTGGTGAACTTTGGCGATGTTTTCGTCGGTAGTTGCAGTTTTTGGACGTCCCGAACGTTCATCGTCTCCCAAGCTCTTACGGCCACGTTTAAATTCAGCAGCCCAAAATTTCACTGTGGTAAATGATGGTGCAGAGTCCCCATACACAGAATCCAACTCATCTTTTATTTACGAAGGCGTATTGCCTTTCAAAAACAAATATTTAATGACAGCTCGATACTCGATTTTGTCCATTTTCACAAAAAAACTCACATCAACTTACTCAGACGACTGTTACATAAAAACTGCGCGTCCAAAATGGCTGAAACCTTGGTGAGTAACTGTCAACAGATGAACAACAAAATTCAGTAGCTTTTATTTACGAGTGCTGCCATCTTCACGTTGAGGTCGGAAATTTTTCAGACCACCCTCGTTCAGAAGAGAAATCTAGTACCAACTTCATTTATGTGTCTTCATTTCTATTTTTGGAATCTTATAGAAATTTAAAAAAATGGTGGCAGTTGCACTAACTGAAGAATTTCAATACATAGAAATTTGATATACACATCTCGAACAAGAAAAGGCCGCACAAAAAACTATTAATCGCTTAACAATTGTAAAATTTTAAATCAAAACTTTTATAATAACAATAATAAAATTAGGAAAATGCTGTAGGATGATACTCTGCAAATTATTTGAAAAACCGGTCTGGCAGGTGAAGGTCGGGTGCGTAAAAATAAAAAACTTCAGTAACAAGTTCTAGTAATATAATTTTTTTCTCCATCAAAGTTAGAAAAACAAATAATTCATGCTATTTTAAGGGCAAACTGTTTTTTCTTTGTCTTACTGCCATCTTTAGAACAGTACGCGAATATTATCCGTATCGTGATAGTTACTATACAGATCCATTTTTAATATGGATTAAACAGTAAGGGTTAGCCTAATGTTAATAAGTCAAAAGAAAAAACATATAACGTGGCCTTGCGTTACACTTTCAAATATAAAAAAAAACGAGGATCGCTAAGTCCTTAGCCTGACTAAGCTCAGTTGGTGTCCTGGAGCGTAGATCGGGATTGGTTATACACACATTAAAACAACAAGTCCAACAAACGAAATTTATTTAGTCAAGAAAAATTGTTTATAAAAAAACACAAACATTTTATGAACAAGAGCTGGGTCCCTTTGTCTTTTATGTAAAGACCAAAGATACTATTTAATCCAAATTAATAAAAAATAGTGATAACTCGCAACAAATCAAATATATAAATTGTTAAACTGAATTTTAAATTAAATCAAAACTGTATAAGTTCACAAAATACTCAACAATGTAAGTTAAGGTACAACAAACCCTAACTTTCACACTAATTACAAAATCCAATTATTATCAAAAAAAAACCAACTAAATGTGGAAAGTTAAATTCAATAAAAATTTTGTGTTTAAAAAATTATTATAAAGTTCAATGTTATCAAGAAATTTTGTACAATAGACTTATCCAACCTGCACACTCTAACCGCTAATCTGCAAGTTCATAGGTACGAACGTAAAAATGCATTTTACTATTCAATTTTTACAACAATAATAAAAGGAAAAACTTAATAATTTTAAAACATTTTTCTAATAAAATCTAGTAAATTACATTGTAAATCTATCAACTATCAAGAGTCATCTATCAAAACAATTTTTATAACGCAAACAAACAAGAAGTAGTTTCGGACATAAATTGAAAAACGACCTTACCACATCCTTCGGCAGGTTCCGTACGGAAACTGCGAATGCTAAATCTTAAAGGAAACAAAAGTTGCATACAAGTTTCAATTTAGATCCAGAAACTGAACAATTAGACCTAAAAGATTACCAAAACAACTATCATGACAAATTTTGTTTAAAATTTACTAAAACAAAAATAAAACATCACACTAATGAGTAATGACTTGCAGTTCAAAACAAAAAATTACGACTATAGTGAGTGATAGGCCATCATAAGATTCAGTTATAACAAAAAAATTAAATTTTTAGAATCAAGATGGTTGAAAAGAGTAATCTTAAGTTATTTTAAGTAAAAAAACCTTTACAGACAGAAAAAGAACTCTCTACTTCGTAGTTAAACGTCAATAGACAATAATTTACCACTAGATCCTTTTAAGAGACCAGTAGCGGATAACTCCTTCCGGTCCATCAGCATCACGTCTTAAATCCCGAGACGATAAAATCCAACAATTTAGTCTGAAGGAAAGACTCCTGACTTCCAAACGGAAATAAGTCAAGGTACCCACCAGATCAACAACAGTAGGTTTCAACTCCGGACAATAGCTTCCGGATAAAAATAAAAAACTGGGGACAAGAAACGGCAATCAAGAATCAGTGGGTACAAGGAAGCCCAAGAAAAGAAAACTTACCCCTAATTGTAGGGTTTTTCTTTCACTCACTCGTCACAAAATTTGACGAATAGTAATGTAGCACAACTAACTAATACCCTGGTTGCGTCTCGTCTGCCGCAAGCAGTCTTCACTTCTCCCAAAAGTCGAATCCAACCGGTTCGTGATTGCACTCTCAACGCAGAAAGAAAATTAAGCAAATTTTAAACAATAATAAGATCCTATCCAGGGCTTCAATTAAAGAAATCTTATTAGAAGAAGTAATGAGAAACTCAAGGCGAAAAGAAACCCGCAAGATGACCGTAATATACTAACCTTCAAGCGGATAAAAAAACCGCCATCCAAATCCGGAAGGACATCTATTCACAACCCTTCTAATCCAGAAATCCTAGAATATAACACCTCTAACGGGAAAAAATATAATAGAATAGTTAAATTTCTACTGCGGAGAATTAAACTTCAATATTTAAAAAAATATATACCCAACGTTTCACCTGCCCTAAAAGTTGTGAAATACGAAAAATGTTTCAAACTGAAAACAAGAGAAATGTGAACCCAGACTAATAAAATTCGTAACCCTAGTAAATAAGTATTCTGGATGTTATAATTTTCGTAAACCCAAAACTGCTTAAAACTCAACTGACGTATATTTTCAGGAACCATCTCATAACATTTTAAATTTCAGTTACATGGAGGTCCTGATTAATTTTTGTTAATATAATTTTTTTTTTCTCTATATGTTTTGTACTTATTTCCACCGTCCTTAAGTCGCTTGTTTATATTTTGGTTACATTCATTTCTGGTGCGTTTTCTACACTTTTTTTCTCGATACAGTCTGTAATAAAATTAAATGAAAATAGCGTAATTAAATCCTGTTAAGTGACAGTCACTTGGCATTAAGATTTCTTGAAGATGATATTATTCTACTTTACATAAAATATTTTATATGAAATAGGTACAATTCTAACCTAAAACTAACCTCATTCTCACTCGAGCTCTGTGAAGAACTTTCATCACAGCTGTAGTCGGAATCAGCGTCAGAATTATCAAAGACATCCTTTGGTACATCCTGCTCCATTTTCTAACTTAATTATACAACAAATGAAAACCTGTTAGGTGTACACACGGTTGTTAACGTCTTTCACTTGAAGTGAAATTTAAAATTTCTACTTAACAGGTTTAGTTCAAACGCTCTACGCGCCATCTACGACGTTTTTCATGAAATACAACACGAAAACCTGTATAGTTTTATATATATATAAATATGAAAAATTGCAAATTGTCACTTAAAACGTTTTGCGACCGAGCGCCTCAGTTATTCCCAGCATTGCACAGCAATTTTTGAGGGTTCGAAGATAGTACTTTGGTTAACCCAGAGAGAACCTTTATAATATTGGTAATGACCAGAGTTATAAACGCAGTGTACGAACGACTTTGCTTTTCTATTTGCAACCCGTGATAACCAGTACCATAAAATACGTGTTACCGGCCAATGTTTCCACTTGATCATAATATATGTGTAGGGTACTGAATAGTGATGTTTTTTAATTATAGTATTCACTTTTCAGTAAAGTTTTGGATTAGATACATATTACTTACCCTAATAAGACGTTACACAACCATAAAAGGGTTTTTAAGTCTTCACAAATCTCTCAGTTTACAACTTCTTTTGTGGAGTTATGCAGGGTGTCTCCAAAAGGTTGGGGCATAGCTTAACTGGGATAAAAATAAGAAGATTTAACTCAACTTACCAATATCCAAAATTGTCTCGTTAAGTCGGTACAAGGCGTGAAAGTTTTTTGAAAAAAAATTAATTTTTGCGTATGAAAATAGTAGGCTTTGATCGATTTTTATAATTTTTGGTATGGCATCTTTTGTGACTATAAGTCACGTTTCGAGATGGTTTTGGTCTTTATCGGTAACTTGTAAGTGTATTAAACAAAAATGTCGCAATACAAATTTGGTAATAACTTTCTAGTACCTAGGCTGAGAACTTTCAATTCCAAAAAGATATTTTCTTTAAAAACCTTTTGTATCTTTGTAATTTTTGATAACACTTAAGGTTTATCTACAATAATACGTCAAGTATAATTGACCCAAAATAATTTCCCGGTGGTGGATTGCTTTTAACAAACAATATAAGCGAACACTTCTAATTGACTATCCATACAACTGCGAAAACTAGTAATAAATACATTTTTTTGAACAAAGAATTAATATTAATAATATCTCTTTTAGATATACAGCTAAATTTTAAAAAAATGAATTGTAATAAATTATGGACCTTCTAATATAACATGGATGTTTTTAACGTTTCCGTCAAGTTTTTTTTTATTAACCCGATCTCCAAGATGTTTCCCTTCAGATAAATTTATTCCATATTTTTTCTAGCATTTTATTAAATTTTATTTGTTTACCGCAGCTTATATAAACATCAGCAGAAATAGAATGGGCAAGTCATTTTTTAAGCTGTGTCTTTTAAAGATGTATTCTGTTGGAATTATCATTCTATTTTTAGTTTGTTCAAGTTTCTCAATGGACTTGCGTAAGTGTGCTTTTAAACTTGCTTAAACAGAAAATAACATTCCGCATTTTCCAGCTTCTTACCTTTCGAGATGTTATTTAGATGATCCGAAGCTAAGCGAATGCGTCTTGCGAGCTTTTAAGGAAGTAAAACCATACGCAAACAATGGAATTGAAGAAATAGGATTGCCCCCTTTAAACCCATTTGTTGTACCAAAATTCACAGTACAGCAAGAATCGTCACTAGCAAATTATACAATAAAAGTCACCAATTATACAATAGAAGGTTTGAATAATCATGATATAAAGGAGTTTCGGTAAGTACTGATCAAACAAATTTATTGGCAGGAATTTGATTTTTCATACTGTTATTCTTTTAGATACGATCCGGAAACAATGACATATCGGTTTAAAATTGAATTTGATTCCTTATCGATGTCGGTATCTGTAGAAGGAGACAGTGACGTTGTTCACATTCCTCTTAAAGGAAATGGATTTGTTAGAATAGCACATAGTAAGCTAGAAAACTAATACCTTTTTCTTTACAATGATCTGTTTAGATGCCAACTTTTTAAATTAATTTTAGGTCCAGTTACTGCAATTTTCGAAATTAAAGGTGATATGAAAAGACTTAGAGGAATCGAGTATTACAGTACTGAGAAGGCAAAAGTTGGTTTGGATATGGGTGATGGTAATTATAACTTTGAAGGCCTTTTTAATAATAATGAGCTACTTGGTAATGAATACAGTAATGCAATATTGTAATGTTTTTATTGTTTAATGTTGCAGTACGTATGACTAATGAAAAGTTAAGTGCTAATTCTGCGATGGTTGTGGAAGCTCTAACCCCTGCTTATGAAAAATTTGCCTCAATGGACGTAATGAGATTTATGAAAACTCTAACAAAGATTCCATATCATCGGTTATTCCCCTAATCGCACTAAAATATGTTTTATTTTTGTTTACAGTTACTTTCTGCAAAGAAATATTAAGTTGTTTTTATATTTCCTAAAATAATGCTTTTGTGTTTAATACACAAAAAATTCGTATAGTAATACACTAATATTACTTACTATAATATTTTCTAAAAGCAATGTTGTTATTTATTAAATGTTTTCCTTTTGGTAAATCTATTTCTAGTTTACGCTAACAACTTCTTTTACATTAAATTAATTAAATTTTAAATTATAAACAAGAAAAACAATGTAGATATTTAAAAGATTTTAAACTTGTTGAGATAGGAGTAACGAGATTTATGAAGACTCTGACAAAAATTTCACACTATAGATTATTTGCTCCTTACACTGAATCTTTATGTTGTATTTTAGAGCTTATAAATATAATATAGTAAAATAGTGCATCATGTATTGTAAAATATTGTAAAGCACAAGTATAGAATAGGAACCTAGTACCAACTTTTTTTTTTCTTTTGCCCTCATTTCTATTTTTCAAATCTTACAGAAATTAAAAAAAGAATGGTGGCAGTTGCATTAATTGCAAGAAAGAACATTGTTTTCAATATACATAGAAATTTAATATACTTATCCCGAACGAAAAAAGCCCGCACAAAAAGCTATTAATCGCTTAACTATCTGTAAAATTCCAAATCAAAATATTTATAAAAACAACAATAAAATTAAGAAAATATTTTCGGATGATACTAAGCAAGTCATTTAAAAAACCGATCCAGGAGGTGAAGGTCGGTTGCTTAAAAATAGAAAAACTTTAATAAAGAGTTCTAGTAACATAATTTTTTCTCCATTAAGATTAGAAAAACAAATAATGCTATTTTAAGAGCAACCTGTTTTTTTTTGTTTTGTTGTCATCTTTAGAAGAACCCCTAGTAGCACAATAAGGTAGGACCTGTATAGGTTGCCGAGTCCGTTACGACTAGGGAATGAAACGCTAATTCTGGGTCTAAACTGTGTAGGCATCGTGGTCAGATCTGGTGTAGAAACCGTTTAGTATCTGTATGGCATAGCATAGCATAGCACATACAGTTTCTGTGCCGTACAGCCGCATCAATCCGAGTCAGCTACAGCGCCATCGTTTGGAGACATAAAAAATCAAAAGTTAAGCTTGTCAGCAGATGGCGTTGTTGCAAGTTCGGATTTACATTGACATTCCTATATAGGAACTGTATGGCTATGCGAAATCGATTTAATGTAGTTAAATCACTTTAGTATTGCAATAATTAGTGAGTTAATTGACAGATTTAATTAATATTTTGTTCTATAAACTTACCTATATCTTATTAAGCTTTTATTTTTGGTTTGATTACTTACAAATAAAGTTTTATTTCCATTAAATCTATAATTTACACCTAGTAAAAAAGAAAAGATAAATTAAGACAACATAAATTAAATATTTTATTATAGAATATACATAACACATGCACAACATAAAATATTTAAAAATTAACAAACCATACTACTTACTAATAATTAAGCTTCACGTATTTACTCTTATGTACGCACGTATGTACCTAAATGTAGGTTTATGCCGTTTTAAAACGCAGGTTGAGTTGGGTTTTTCAAGATAGATTATAATACTGATTTACAAAAAATCCGAACACTCAAACATTTATAATTCTTTATTTGTTGAATTTCTATCGTTAGAAACCTATTTAATTATTAAGATTTCGTTGTTAAATTCGTCCTAATTGCTATTTGTTTTGCTTTTGTACCTAAATTTAAAATGAATTATACATTACATATCTCCAAGTTCCATTGCAAACCACTAACATTTCCGGGGTGTTCGGGTTTTTCAACGCAGTATAGATTGTGTCCTGTTTTGTTTAAATACAACACGCACCAGATTTTAAACTTGAAACTCAAACGATTTTTCTAACAATTTGTCAAGAAACTAATATCACTGCACTCACCACTGGTTTAACCATCTCTCGGTCTGTGGTCGCCTTAAATAAACCTCCCATGAACCATATCTGAAATAAAATTATTAAAATCTTTTAAAAACTTCGTGATGAGTAGTGTTATTAATATACAATATTTGCAATGTTAAATGTACAATTACAAAGCAACTGCTACGTATTTTTATGAATTTAAGCATTAAAAATAAAAATAATACTCATAATATTCCAAAACACAACTTACGTCTATAAAGGCTTAAATCTGTCTGAAAACATTTTACCCCTCAGTGTCATTATTCAAGGTCGCTACCATTTACCTGTTTCTAACGGTTTTTCTCCAGCACAAGATCAATAGAAGTGTAGAATTTTTTTAAATTACGAAAATGAACAACAAAACCCAGCATATAACAGGCGCATAGCTAAAGGGGTCTAAATGTGACACGTCACTGTGTTTTTGCTCCCTCAGACAATAATAATTATTATTATTCGGATTTAAATTCATAATGAAATCATTAACTGATCATTTTAAAAGTTATAGAAAAACGTAGTTGACTAGATTTTTATTGCTTTACTGCTTTTTCTTTTACCTATGTCCCAGGTAAATTGCAATATTAGCCCTACTGTCAAATGGCAACACATTTTTCCCTTTTTTTATTAGACGAGATAGATCATATCACTCATTTTAAATATTTTACAGTTTGATCAGCTTTAAATATTATAGAATTCTCGGTAGTGTACGAAACTTCACGATTTTTTGAATTTTTGCAGTAATTTGCAGTACGGTAAGTAAGTTTTATAACAGGAACGAAGGTTAAAAAAAACCGGCTGGCAATAACGCTGAACTACCTGCTTAAAAATGCAAAAGAATTTGGCAAATCATAAACATAATCATATTTGCCTTTATTTAAAAAGATATATCGTGTTGCGGTCAGTAATCTGTAATTAATAATTTGCCATTACCATTTCTACTTAAAAATCACAATAATTTACAACTACGTAGTACAACAATGGAATTACGTTAAAAACTGATGTATTTCTTATTTGTTATTTATCCGATAAAGAGTACAGGTAAAGGGTGTATTCTTTCAATTATTTATAACTCTGGGTACAAGCTTGCCAGATAAAATAAATACCTAGCGTAAAAAATTAGAAATTCATGAAAAATACATAAATTCTTAGAGATTGTAAACTAGCTCTGGTATAATTAATAAAATCGATATTTAGATTTAAATGAACTAGTTTTATCTTCATTTCTCTTACCACTATAAGTTTAGAATAATAGTAATACATTGTTTAATTAGTTTTTCTATAAAAAATCAGTAGAGGCTTTAAATGAAACATGCGATAACTTTATTATCGAATAAAGTAAGGCAAGAACTTTTGTTTCTTGGAAAATTAGATTTATAATAATAACAGGGATTAAATTGATATGAACAAACAGTTTAAAATATTTCATTTTACTTTGTTTCATAACTTAACTATAAATAAAGCTGCTTCGGTTTTTATTGGTGTTTTGATTTAGATTAATAAATATTTTTTTCAGCAACTTTTTAAAAGCCTCCTTCGTTGGTAATTTACTGTTGATAAGATTTAAAGTTTTGAGTCGGTGCCTTTTTTGCAAATTGTACATATTATAATTACCTAGTTATTATTGCAACTTCAAAAACAGATACAATATTAAGAGCTCAACAAACAAGCATCTTAAGATTAGTTTTCATATTGACAAGCTATATAGTTCCTATATCGTCAAGTTCATATGCATACTAATGTTGTTTTAAGTGTTATTAACCGTATAGTAACGCTACAGTCATCCTAACATTAGGTTCTGTATTGAAAATCGACGCATTTTCTATATGGTCAAGACAGCGCTAATACTGAGTTGTTTTGAGGATTAGTAACGATACCGTATATGCGTCTAGCTAACTAAGTTGGCCTCGACCGAACAGTTACCGCATAGGATCTGGACAGATTTCTCTGTGCTGGTTTTAGCACGAGTAACAGCATAGTTTCTGTAAGGTTCCTGGACGGTTCCGACTTTTGTGCTACTAAGGACTGTACGCAACTATTATTCATCTTGTGATATACAAAACAATTTTTAATTAAAGGCAGTATACAACTACCTAAAATGTATTAAACAATAAGTGTTAGCCTATTGTTAATAAGTCAAAGGGAAACAAAAATACCAGCCAACCCCAATTTGATATTTTGCCGTGTGATCAATTAAGAGAAAAATTAAGCAGGCCACAAAATTTACTGCGTTATATATCGACCGATAATGCACCAAAAGCGTATATAAAAACGTGTAGGTTATGTTGGTTTATTGCTTAATATTCGGTTGCAGTTTGTGCAGTAAAATAATGTGTTAGGAGGTGCAATTGGACCAGATTGGTTTTATGATTATGATAATAAGAAATAAATAAACAACCAAGAAAACCAGCTGTTTATGAAAAATAGCTTGATAACACCATTTATTTATGATATGATGATGGAGTGTTTGAATTTAACATATGCATACGCATATAAAAAAACAAAATAAATTGTGAAACTTGAATTGACATTACTGTTCATCGCCGTGTAGAACAGAATACCTGAAGTCCATGTGCCGATCTTCAATCTGCCAACACACAATGCTGCTTGGCGCGAACATCCCCACCATGAAGGGCACGTTTATCTACAACTATTAGATATGCAAGTGTTAATATACATTAAATAACTCAAGAACACAAATATAATTTTGAAACGACATTTAAAAGTGCAAGTTATGCAAAAATTATATGAAATAAATGAAAATAATTAAACTAAAACACTGCCACTATAAAGTCATTACAAGCACTGGCTGTCAGCACCTTAGTTGTTGGTAGTATCTTCTTGACAAGGTAATGGACAGAGTTGACGAACAGACCTGGTGATGGATCTGTTTGCTGTGTGTATGATTGCCCTTTGCCTGGGCATAACTTTATAATACGTGTAAGAGCCCATTTTATTGAATGTAACTGATTATTTGAATTAACACCAATGTACCTTCTTTTAGTTTTGTCTCAGATTCCTTCCACTTGTCCTGCTGATAGAGCTGTGAGACATATTCCTTTGAAAATCGCACCCAAAATCGTTGATAGAGTTGTTTGTGTTGCCAGCGACTGAGCCGGTTGACATTAACTGGTTGTAAGTCATGGTCAGGTGGGTTACTTAGGACTCTTCCAATAAGGAAGTGGGAAAGAGTTTGTGGTTGAAGACCATGAGGGTCATTTGATAGTGCAAATAAAGGCCTTGAATTAAGAATTCCTTCTACTTGCGTTAATAGAGTATTAAACTCTTCACAATTTGAATTTGTATTTAGCATTAAACGTTTTAAATGATGCTTGTACTCGTAGGTGCTTTGTCTCACAATCCTCCAAAGTTAGGACTGTATCGAGATGAGAAATGCCATTTTATTCTTTCATCATGAGCATATTTAATAAAGATATTTTGAATCTTAAACTAATATTGACCAAGCTCATGGAGCTCTTTATTAGTACCTATAGAATTACGCCCATTATCAGAATAAATATCTGTAGGTAGCCCTCGACGGGATGTGGACCGTCTAAAACATGCTAAAAATGACTCTGCGGTCATGTCTGTAACAACTTCTAAATGAATAGCTTTTGTACAAAAGCATACAAATACGTACACATAACATTTTATTAATTTTGAAGATTGTCCCTTTCGCCTCTTAATCCGGATGGACCAGCATAATCGATCCCTACTATGTGAAATAGGAGTGAAGGAGTCACTCGATTATCTGGTAGGGTTGACAAAATAAGATTACATTTAAAACAAATAATGCAATTTCTTGTGACGCTTTTAGCTAAGTTCTTTCCCCCTATAGGCCAATACTTCTGCCTCACCGACGGTAATAATATGTTTATGATTAAATATTGATCTAGTTAATGAATGCCTTGAAGTAAACAAGATAGGTTGCCTTACATTATAATCTAAATGAGGTAAATCGTAATCTTATTAAACCATTCTCATCAAGAAATGGGACTAGAGATGAAAGTCTATGCTTTGAATTTAATTTCAAATAAGACTGTAGAAGAGATATTTCCTCTTGAAATGATTCATGTTGAGCAATTTGTAAAAGTCTTAATTGTACATATTCAAGTTCTTGGACTGATAAATTATCTAACTGTCTAAAATTCTTAGATTTTCTGAGATTTGGTAGAATCTTAAACAGTATGCTGTAACTTGTATTAAAGTATTCAATTTGGAAAATCTAGAGGATGGATTTATAGGCTCAATTGTTTTAACTAGAAATGTTTTTGAGCTTTTCCTTAATTCAGGTAACTCATTAATAGATGATGTGCATGGATACAAAGACCATTGATTGTTAGACAATTTTAGAAAAATCGGACCATTCCACCATAAAGTAGATGAAATTAACTTGTCTGAAGAAATTCCTCTGGAAGCTAAATCTATAGGATTTTTCTTAGTATTTACATAATGCCAACTAAAAACATCAAATAAATTTTGAATTTTTGGTATTTGATTTGCAATAAATGCTTGCAAAGAATAAGGTTCAGATTTACCATAATCCAACATAAAACCACTTGTAAATCTTACCACAAATGAAACGGAACGGTTGTGTTTAATTCACCCGCTGCCTCATTTGTTAATTGAGCTTCTAATAAGGCAGCACACAATTCTAACTTTAGAATTGTTAAAAAAATAAAGGATAAACATCCTAAAATGCATATAATGTCTTCCCACAAATAAAAATTTGTGCAAGCATTGACTAACATACCTCCAGACGATCGTTTCATCCTTGTTTGGACTCATCAGTGGAGGATAATGAGAGTCAATGCTTTGGGATTGTTAATAATTTTAATGGAGCTACCTTCGTTTTGGAACACGGTAGTTGAATGTTGTACTGACCTAGTACATTTTGACTACGTAAATAGATACATGTTGCATAGGCATTTTGTGATGCGTCACAAAAACAATAAATATCAAAAAGTGAAAACTTTTTTCCAATGGCATTACGAGGAATATGTAAAATATTTATTTGCTGCAACTGATTTTAAAGTTGAATCCAATCATGTTGTTGATTTATAGGTACAGGATCATCCCAACGTAGTTTCAAAGACCAAAGCTGTTGAATTATAATTTTGGACAGGATAATGCATGGACTCAATAATTCCAAAGGGTCATGTAAGGGATATGAGATAATGGAAAGAATTTGTCGTTTTGAAGCTAAATCGCATAATTGCATATATTTTATTTTGTATTTGAGAACATTATTTCATTTGTAATATTGGAATATTCTATTTTAGAAAGAACGTCCATGTCATTAGTGATCCATTTTCTCAGAATAAAATGACCTGATTTGAGAATGTGTGAAACTTGTTTACAAATAGTTTGAAGTTCAATTAAATCATTAGACCCAATAAGCAGGTCGTCTACAAAAACACTGTGCAATATTGTATGTGCTGCCATTGGAAATTGTTATCAGTTTTGCATGCATTTAATTGCTAAATATGGTACTGCGGTAGTACCGTATGTCACCGTATTTAACTGAAAAATAGCGAAATCATCCTGAGGATCTCCTCGTCACAAAATTTGTTGCAAAGGTCTATGTTCAGGATTCTATAATAATTGGCGGTACATTTTTGCGACATCGGCAGAAATCACAAACTGATAAGAACGAAAACGTAATAAAATTGCAAAAATGTCATTGACTACTTTTGGCTCAATGAATTACAAGTCATTGAGAGACCATCCAGTAGTCGTGCGACATGACCCTTAAAGACCACTCTTAATCGAGTTGTAATACTATCCTTTTTAAAATGCCATGATGATGTAGAAAATAGGTGGGTATATCAGAACTAATTAAATTGTCAGGCAGTTTGGACATATGTCCAATTGTTCATATTCATGAATAAAATCGAAATATAGTTCTTTAAATATATAATTGTGTGCAAACCTTTTCTCTAAAGGTAAGAAACGTTTCACCGCAAGTTCTTTAGAATCACCTAATAGGTTTGGTGGATGTTTTAATCGAAATTTGACAACATACTGACCATCGTTGTTACAAAATGTATAGAATTTTACATTTAGTGTCATCTTTTGATAGATGAATATAATTTGGAAGTTCTTTCAACTCCAAATTGTAATTTAATAACATTACAGGTATGTTATTCACAATTGCTTCCATTAACTCTTCTTTACATTATAAAATGGATTTTAAAAAAGTAAAAAAGTTAAAACTCGAGTTGATAAATGCCTAATGTAGTTTCTAACAGATCAGACTTGCTTAACCTGAAAAAGTTCGTAATAACCTAAGCAGTAGCAAGAACTGACTATCCAATGGTTTTATTTAAACCTTCCGCTTGAACTTTATGCATCAGTATGTTTGCTGTGTCTAAACGAGATGCAATCCGTTCTAATATGTCTCGATTCCGTAAATAGAATAGGCTTGAAAGCATTAATAATTCTAAATAATTTTTTTATTTGTCGTTATAAATATAACCATTTGGTATAACGCTTTAAAAATGGTTAAGTGTTTTCTAATTTGGCCACTGCATGCTTGAACAACTCAATGACGCTTTGTTACAGCACGAGTTTCATTGGCTTAGCTTGTATCCAGTTGTTTCGTTTTTTCAGCGAATCTTGGTACATATATCACGAGCTTTCTCTTTTTTTATAGTGTCACTAGCGTCATATGTAAAAGAATTCCTGACATGTACAGTAAGTTCATTGTTGCTTGGCCAAAAAATTGTTTTCCGCAGGTAATGTTATCTATATTTGATTCTGTTTACTGTCATTTACTTTTTGTAATGAAATTTATGCCACCCGCAAAACACTTCTGCTAAAGTAGTTGCCTGCTGTTTGCAAATTCCTATACACACAAATTTTAGTTTGAATGCCGGTTATTGTTTTCACTAATTAAATTAATTCAAACTTTCTTAGTCTTTCAGTAATTACAGAATTTATATAATTTGAACGATATCAAATTAAAAGTTATTTTATAACATTTATTTAATTTTAATTTTAATTAATTTTAAGTCCATAAAGCATGTTTTTACAAAACAAATTATTGAAACAAATGATTTAAAAATATCTTAAGTTTCAAAAATATTGGTATTTAACATGAATCATTAAAACTAAACATTTTACATTGTATCCTTTAGATGTTGGGCTATGTTTTCCATTAGTCCTCTTCTAGGTTTAATCATTTAGGGTGGACAAATTCTTTGAATAATTTTATACTACATTAAGTGAGACGCATGGTATATTCATTTTTAATATCTAATCTAACCATTTTATGGGTTTTAAAAATTTAATCAACTTTCAGTAAATTGCTTCGTTGTGAATGGTAATTAGGTTTAGAATTCTGAATTAGTAGATTGTCTAGAAGTCTTTTTTCCTTGTTCTTGAAACCCGTTTTTTTTTTAATTCCCGGAGATTAGCTTGGAACTCACGGCGGAGTATTGCGATCGGTTGACATAGGGAGCGGGAGCTTGAGGAGCGCGTTTGTGACCATGATTCGCTTCGAGTCATCCGGACTTTAAATTCAGTCCCTGAGTGCTAAAACAAAAAAAACCTATAATTAGGGGTAAGTTTGTTTTTCCTTTGGGTTTTATCGAAATTAATTCTGTGGTTTCTTGTGTCTAGTTTTTTTTCCTGTTGGTTGAGATTTGGAGCTGATTTATTGTACCGAAAGCATTAGTTGATCTGAAGCTAATTAATTAAATTGGCTGAATTAGCATTCAAGGCGTCTCCATACGCATGGTATTTGCATTTTTACCCTATGATATCATCGTACCGCACTTTCCATTTTGCAATTTTACAAAAATGGTTATGATCCACGTCAGGTGATTAGGTAATGTAAACAACTATTTTATCTCTTTTTTGCGACTGAAGGATTTGACATTAAATTTGTTTTATTTCTTTAAGTATTTTCATTGGTTCAAAATTACCTGAAGATAAAAAACACGCACCAAAACAAAAAAAAATTACTTATGCATAATTATGCACATATTTTCATGTTATCGCTTATTATGTATGTATCAGCAATCCAATAAGAGCAAAGATAAGGTTAGCAAAAACTGGAAATAAACGAAACACCTTTTAAAAGTCGAACTACGCATTTACTTGATATAAAACTCATAGGACATCGTTTTGCGAATTTTAAATTAGTTCATACGTACAAAATCAATAAATTTTACGTGATACAACAAAAATGTCGCTCATACTGATTATAATGTCCAGTTAATAAAAACAATGATTTCTAACAAACTATAAGCATTATAAAATTAATGTTTTAACAACTGCGTCTAAAATCAAAGTTTTACTTTTTTCCCGACAACAATAACTTGATTTCGAGACGTTTTCCTTCAGATGAAACCAATCCAGTTTTGCTAACAACTTTTTTAAAATTTTATTGGTTTACTGATATTTATATAAATATAAGCAGAAATATAATTCGCAGATCATTTTACAGTTGTGACTAAAAATGTATTCTGTTGGAATTTTCGTCCTCTGCTTAGTTTGTTCTAGTTTGTCGAAGGATTTGCGTAAGTGTAATTTGCTGTTTCACTCGCATAAACGAATAACGTGCCGTACCTTTTAGCTTCTTACCTTCCTAGATGTTATCTAGATGATCCGCAACTTAATGAATGCGTCTTACGAGCTTTTAATCAAATAAGACCATACGTATACAACGGAATCGAAGAAATAGGATTGCCCGCTTTAAATCCATCTGTTGTGTCAAGTGTAACAATCAATCAAGAATCATCATTAGCAAATTATACAGTAACAGGTTTCAACTATACAACAGAAGGTTTGCCAAATTACGATATAAAGGAGTTTTAGTAAGTATCGATCGGATAGATTTATGGTGGTCAGTTTGAATTCTCGATCTCTTTTAGTTTCGATCTGCTAACGATGACGTTTCGATTTAAAATTGATTTTGATAGTATAGCAATGTCTGCACCTATACTAGCAGAAGGTCATATTGCTCATATTCCAATTCAGGGGAAAGGATTTACCAGACAGGTATATGGTAGGCTAAAATTATGATAAAATATTATCAATGTCAGTTTTCTTTAATAGCTCGTTTTAGCTCCAGTTAGTGCAATGATTGAAATTAAAGGTAATATGAGACAACTTAGAGGAATTCAATATTACAATCCTAAGAAGGTAAAAGTTAATTTAGATCTGGGGGAAGCTGGTTATTATATAACAGGACTTTTTGATAATAATGAGCACCTTGGTAATAAATACAGAAATGTAGTTGCCGTAATATTCTTATTATTGGTTAATATTGTAGTACGTTTGACGAATCGAATGTTCAATGAAAATTCTGACATGGTTGTGGAAGCTTTGACGCCTGCTTTAGAGAGACTTGCTGAGGCAGCCGTAATGAGATTTATGAAATCTCTGACGAAAATTCCATACCGTCAGTTATTCCCTCCAACGCACTAAAATATGTTTTGTTCTTATTTATAATCTTATGTTGTATTGTTTTATAAATAAATTAATCAATAAATCTTTACACGCAGTTGTTTTGTGATAGATTTTATTTTAGCGTGGCATAAACCAAAACTAACCGTGTGCTCAAATGATATTTTAAATAAACAATAAAGGAAACTAATTATTACGATACTTCAAGTTCAACTCTGTAAGTATTATATCACTTATTAAAATTTATTACGAATAGAAAAATTGTTTTTCCAGCATGGCTAACATTGAAGCTGAACTATTCTCGTGTCACTTTCAACTTGTGATGAGAATCAGGACATTGGAGTTTGTCAGTCTCACGATGTTGCTTTTTACATTCAACTACTACATACTCCAACAAAGAACGATGTACAATAACATCACTGCCACAAGATAGACTACCCATTCTAAAAAAGGTTTTGGTGGGTAACCATGCATCGTATTGGTTTTTAAAGATCAAAGTTCTGATAATTGGAAGAATCTGCGTATGTTAAATTAACAAATACTTATTATGAAATCATAATTGTCTCGCCAACAAACTCCAAGCACCACTGTCCATTCACATATCCCACAACTTACCCAGGCTCAAACCTTCACGCTACTAAAAGCGGTATAGTAGTTGTAGATGATTTTCCCAACAACCGTGTATCCTATAACAGTTTCGAACTCAAGCCCTCTACGCGAATGAAAACCTAATCAAAATCGGTTCAACAGTTTTAGGTCATCCCACTAAGAAAGCAAAGGCACAGGCCGCATTTATTGCTCATGCAGTCTGTAACCGCACCGAGCTCAAACCCTGCAGGGAAGTTAAAACTGCAGAGAAGTCGCTCTAGTGCATATGCCTTAAAGCCAATACCAAAAAAAAGTTCTGAGCCGCCACTGTAGAACGCTCATATAGCCTATAACCTTCTCGGGCTAGTAGCTATTTTTACCAGTAGAAAAAGTAATGAGCCGTCACTGGAATTGATATAGCAGTCTTTCCGGATTAACACTTTATTAGGTCTGTCTAGTAGTTGTTGCCAGACCTCGCCAATAATTAAGGTCTTGAGTACTACATTATAAAATCTAAAATCAAACTTCTTCTTAAATGTATCTCTTCCTTGCCAGTAGCATTTCTCCTTGTTGCTTACATGTAGGATGGGTTGCCTATACTATAGACCTTGTAAACAAATTCACCCCTTAAAGGAGCCTCTGGCTAATCTCTCAAAGTTTTATCAAAAATCGATTATCAATCTCCTTCCTTCCTGTTGGAAAAGGTGTC
>VTPC01003650.1:0-17480 GCA_011009095.1 Ignelater luminosus | reverse complement strand
GTCGAGATATTAGTAATTGAGATTTTAAACTTTATTTCGCAGTTATGTAATTATGCATATTAGATATTAAAGATATAAAAAAGCTTTTAACATTTTTGTTTAATAAGACACGTTGTTTATTTATCGATTATTATTCTTTATTATTATTCAAGATAACAAAGAGCCTCATCAATGTTACAAAAACTTTAACAAAGGGTTATATACTGAGAAGAATTGTTTTATACAACCAAAGGTATTTTTAACGTGAGCTTCATATTGTTTAAAACAAATTCATTAAAAAGTTGTAATCTCATCGTTAAAAATTGATTTAATTGAACCTATTCAGTATCTGTAAAAACACTGATTAATATGGGGGTAGATATTTAGTTATTAGAGAATATAGAATCGATATCACTTTCTTCAAAGCATCAAAGAGGTTTTATTTGCTTAAGAAGCCTTTTCATTATTAGAATCTTTCGGAAGAAAATTTGTTTATATTAATTTATCGAGACCTTAAGGTAGCAAGTTGAATTCAAACCATTATTTTTAAATGGTTTTATTTATAAGTATAACATTTAAGCCATATTTCATATTGTTGTAGGTTATGTTTGAATATCGTGAAAAGCCTGCCCACATGTACATTATTTAATTTGATAATAATTTAAAACTTTTTGGAATTCGATACTAATCTACTCTGTTGGTCAAATTTAAAATTCTCTAGATAATCTGTTCTTTCTTTCATTTCCGTCTAAAATTATTGTTTTTATCAATAAACTGCCTAGAAATGCTAATTCGAATAAAAAACGTTTTTAAGTCGATCTTACGTTTTGAAATTCCCGCGTAAAGTTAATTTACATCATTTGTCTCAGCGTTGTGTTCAGTAGCAAGCAACAATTGGCAGCGCTGTTAGAGAAAGGTTCCTAGACGATCGACGGCAATTTCCGTAGAGGCAGAAACAACACTTTTAAATGCTCGACTACATTAGAATTCGCTTTAACAGCTAATTTTACAAAATGGTCGTAGTTTCATTCTAGGTTTTTGTGTAGTGCTGGTCAATTTGTCAGGTGAAATTAAAATTTATTTATAAAATCAATAGCAGTAATAATTATTTCAATTTATTTCTAGAGAACTTCTTCTGAAAAAATTTTTGCGTTTTTAACTTATCTTATTAATTCTTGTTTGCATTTGCAAATAAACAAACATGAGTGCATACTTAGTATTTGTAATTTGTTATTTAAACTGTAGAGCAGCAATCTTTGTTCTTTATCTGTTTTTGTGTTAATCGTTACTTTCAACTATAATTCGTCAGGAATGGCAGATAATTAGTGTATGAGCATTTAAGATGTATTGTTTAGTTTTTGCATCTATGATTTGGTATTACATATTTTATTAAAGTATTTTTGTCTTTATTTTACATTTTTAATAATGAATTCCATTAAGATGATTCTGTATTTATTATTATAATACTGATCTGTGATCACTATTAAACAGTTTACTCCATGATATTAAATATATGCCATAGCAAAAAACCAATGAATATAAATGGCAATAATGGGTGTTTTAAATATTATTGAAAGGTTGTTTAATTACTACCATATTTTTCAATCACTCGAAGTGTTTGAAATGAGAAAATTGTATAACAATCATGAGAATTCTTATAGCAGCTACAAGACATTTTTTTAGTACACTTTTAATAGATCTTTCTAAAGTTGGACAGTACAAGAAATTGTTACTTTCTATTATTTTAGTTATGTTAGAAGTTTGAAATGTGCCCCGGAAAAATTGGTTGTTTAGCAGTATATAATAATGATACCAAAAATATAAAAGTTTGCTAAAAACATTTTTCTGTATATACTTGCTGAGATCAATATCTATGGAAGCTCGCTAAAAAAGATTTAACTTTTTTATCCTTCAAAGAAAACTTTAAATGTTTTAGTTTTCCTTCTATATAACGCTCAATCGCTTCTTTTTTTATGCTATCCCTACTGGCTTAGAAAACTTTATAATCGAGTTTGAAAATGTTTTTGTGCAATACGGATGGTCTACAACGTTATATTTTAACATTCCCCCAAGATGTTACATCGTTGTAGAGTTGGGAATATGCGGCTTTTGTGGACGTAAAGGGTAGTTAGTTCTACTTTCAAGTTCGATGTAATAGTGTGTGTTGCTTTATTAGATTTTAATCAAGTAATGCAATTGATTATACTAGGAAGTTATTGATGTTCTTGTTCGAAAGTTATAATTGGCGAAACTTTGATGCGGTTTTATCTCTTGCACATTCCTATTATCCCAGGAAAGTTAATGAATTTTAGGTATAACCGGTGTGTGTTCAAGTGAAACTAAAACTTCGCTGGAAATTTCCATGATGAATGTTGCTCAATTCTTTAAATTAATTTTGACCATTCTAAGACCTGAATTATTAGGAACCATTTACTACAGGAACCATTTACTTGCTAAAGACAATTCTAGCAACGTATTAACGTAATTTATTTAATAAATCTCTAACGATGATATATTAAGGTAGATAGTAGAAAATAATAAAAAGATTAAAACAAAAATTTGTCGGAAGAGACCTTCTCTCATACGTATTCTCTTGCTGGTATTAATATGAAACACTTTTAAATTAACAAGTTTTATTACGCAATTAAAATATAACAGAACTTCCAGTGTATTAGAGATAACATGAATTAGTTTCCTTAAAATCTATAATAAATTAATGTGCGAAAATTTAAAACTTTTACTCTAATAAAAAATAGATTCTTAGATAAAAAATATAAATGTGGAGTTACCAGCGTTTTCTTCCCCCCTTATTCAATTATTATATTCTATAGTTTAAATAAACATTCAGTGATGGGGAAAACTTATCGAGGGATTAGATAAATGTAACAGGATTTGCTTTGAAGTATTATAAAAATAAAAACATATTACTATTTCCCCCGCCACTGCATTATCTATTCATTCAGGTACTTTATTGCATTAATCATTTTGATTCGCCATGTGCTTGTGCCTCTAAAAATATTATTATCACTAATAATACAACAGTAGGGTAAAAGCACTTTTAGAAACATTTTAGTTACCCCACTGCCTTCTAGATAAGTTATTTCTTTGATATAATGTACTTTTTTATACATTTGCTATACAGAATTAGTTGTACTTAAAATATCTTTTTAATAAGACACTTAGAATGCTTCTGTTTTATACGTATTCAATCGAAAACTTTTACTTCCGTGTAAGTGTAATTATTCTTTGTGCTTTTACACATTTCTTTTTAATTTATTAAATTTAAAGAGAATGAATTATGAAAGGATGAATCTACGCAAAAATAAATATGAATAAATCTCCAAAATAAATTTTGTTCCAAAATTTATTTGAGTTGGATCAATACCATAAAGTAGGTAACGACCGCTCCCAAGACCTACAAAAGAATGTAAAAGAAATAATAAAAAAATCTTTCTATTCATTTACTGACAAAAACAAAACTTGTTTACTTACGGATGCAAACAAATCCAACGAAATTGTGAAGAATTTTGCTCCAGATATTGACATAGCTTTTTGACATTGTTGACATACAATTTGTACGAACGTTTTTGCTTCCTCCGATCCATCATACCAGTGGCAACTGTAAGCTGCTTCCATTACTGAAGAGCTCTACAAGTTTATATTGTGCTTGTAAATAAGTACTTTATATCGACACTACTAACAAACAATATTTACCTCTTCAATTAAACGATTTCCGAAAATGCAGAAATGAAATACTTGTCCTAAAGCGTAGAGTAAGTAACCTATCACTGAGAAAGCATATGGATTTACACCGTCAATCTGGAAGTGATAAAATTTAATTAAATATTTGCCATTTATTTAATTTATTACTCTGCGTGAACAGTGAACACAACTAATTTTAAGCTGTTATGGTTTTGGTAAAATAAAGTCTTTCACGTAATGTTTAGTAAAATACAATTAACGTTACAAAATTAAATAATTTAAGCAGAAAGGAATACAATAATTAAAAGTCACAATAATTACACACCTTTGTTGCTTGGTAAGCTAACAGAGTTAACATGATAGTTGAAGTCAACATGTGAAGAAGTAGAGCGATACCGTAAGAATCTCCAATAGCAGTGACAAGCCTGTAAACAATAATTAATTAATTTTAATTACTGAATCCTAAATAAACGTTAACAACTCAATATTAGTGATGTACAACTGTACATATTTGTTTATTTTACACGTGATTCTTCCTTCCTATTTTATTTCCACGCGAGTTCAAAGCAAAATCTACGAAAGGAAGAATTCGTACAAGCCATGCGGCTGGACAAAGTCTTCATTATAATAATAATTTCCATGCACCGGATTAGACTCAATTTGTTGCCTTGGTAGTGGATTAGGACTTGCGCAAAACTAAGAGCTATTATTGGCAAGTTTATAAAATCGATATTCAAAATGTCTCCTTTACGCTGGTGTTGGAAGTGTACAGTAGACACTAGTATAGTGGTACTGTACATCATCAGAAGTTACTTTTGTACGCTTTTGCCTTCCAGGATGAAACCACCATAAGAGTCGGATATCAAACTCAAACCTCTCGATCACGTCTCCGCACTAGAGTAACTAAGGAAATATACGATTGTATATCCAGTATCCATTTTAGACATCTAGAGCTTTCTAAATCTTTGGATAAATCTAATCCCAATATTAAAACGATCTGGAGACGAAATCAAAGACAAATGTTATTTGCAATGATTACGAATTTACATATTTCAGGTATTCAATGCACTGGCCTAAATAACGCAACCCCGAGGTGCTTGGAGGGAATTGAAAACATTCGGCTTCAGCCTGCAAAATCAGTGAACAATCTCTTTTCTAACTTATTCTTTGTGTAAAAGTCACATCATGCTGAGACTAACCAATCTGAGTCAATACAGCTGACACCATCACCACTGTCTTAATTCCTGATTGTTTTTCGAAGGGAAAAAGTGGTCTTTGAAGCTGTTTGTAATTCCTCTCCAGCGAGGAGCGCCAACAGTCGATATTATCATGCGGATTTACAAACTGGTATGGTGGGCTTACCTTGTTTTTGGAAATGATTGAAATGTTGCTTTAAATGACTGCAGGCAAATTGCTAGTCATGCTTGAATTGATAACGAAATCTCCTTTTTTAATTTCGGCACCGACCGCTAAGATCATATGGCTGGCTCTGTACTCTGTTTGTGCCATTTACAGTGTGCAAAGTGTATGCGTAGCAGATGTCGTCACCGTTAGACCATCCGGATCGTTACGGCAGAATTCATTGAGAAAACAGCCCCCGAGACCAAATTGGATCGTATAACGACAAAACTAAATTATTTAATAAATTCCGCTTGGGAGTTGTGTTTTGCTCATAAATTTACCTTTTATACTACTTAACTCAGCTTGAGGTTACAAGTATATTCAACCCTGTCATATAAAATAGCTAAAATTGTCTTTAAGGTAGTGGTTCTTAAATTGTTTTTGTATAAGTTTTTTCTGATCCGTATAAATCTACATTCCTCCATAATTAATTATCAACTTATCAGTTAAACGGTGCTACGGGTAATAATTGTTTATGTTAATCTTTACATACATAGGTACCCACTTATTTGATTCAGTTTGTCTTTTAGTCATCTTTACTGGAAATCCCGCTACATTATTGAATCTTTGGAACAGCTACACATCTTGATAGCGGCGCAACACTACCTACACGTCCCATGAATTTTAATGACAAAAATTATAAACTAACAGATGACACAAAATATGGGAAAAACTAAATGATCAGGAGCTGTAATCAGCACTACTAGAGCAAATAAGAAATCTCCAAATTTAACAATTTTACAACCAGACGTTCGCAGGATATCAAATCATCTTATTAGTAGTTCTTTCTGCAAAGATTGAGAAAAAATGGGGAATGGTTTGAAAGGTTTGCCAGAGATGAGCGAAAACGAACAAGGTACTTGCCACAATACAGTATAGAAAAAACACGGGTGGCACGAAAACAGTCTTAGAAGACTAAGGCAGAATCATATAGAAAATAGCAAGTTAATAAAGTACTTAGGACTAGTGATTGACAAAAGATTGTTATTCATAGAACATTGTAAACAACTAAGGAAAAGCGTACAACCGAAAGCGTATAAACTGGGAATTTTGGCCGATGTAACAGTTCCGCGTAGTGTCCGTTTCATGCAGACGTCGGCAGTGGTCCCTCCCGGTCATCAATCAGTGTACGCACTGGCCCGCATCAGACACACTCGGCCCCCGGCAAATTCACCCCGGGTGGTGCGACCTGTTGCAGCTGCTACTGGCAACTTTCGTTCTGGGGAGCAAAGGCCCAGTAGCGGCGCCAGCCTTTCCAGCTGGGGCACTCTTTTCCACTCGCGTACGTCGTTGCATAGGGGGAGAGGCTATTGACGCGGGTGTTTGATTTCCCGTGCTCTCCTGAGTGTCCGTACTCCGAACGCGTCCCGGGCCGCGGCGTAAGTAGGTTTACGGCCCGGAATCCCTTTTACCACTCCTAGTGGCCGCTACCGAGCTCACCCCCTACACCGCGAGTAGGGGTGTGACTCTGAAAATCGTTTGATATGCCAAACGCCGGACACCATAAAGTTACCGCGAGTTCAAGTTCACTTCAGCTACAGACGCTGTTCACTTTTACAATCGCTATCATCACCACCATCGACATTGCCCGCGACAGCCAATGAATATCTAACCATATCCATTGCTCCTGTCGCAGAGCCCAGTACGGCCTTCAATAACAACCACCTCAACGGCATCATCAGCTTGGCAGAAGATGGGCACCAACAACTCTACAGCAATGTACAACGGGGCCAGTGATCCCAACAACTTTTCTTCGCATCATACCATCCCAGGGCAAATTCAACAACTCAAGCTCTTCTGATAACATCTTCCGATGCGCCACGCAACCGCCGCAACCTCCGGCAACAACCGACGCCCTTTCCCAACACCAGAAAAGCCCAGCAACAAAAATTCCTTTCAAGTCCCACCTACCAGGAACTGCCTACCACCAACTTCGCTTCAAGTACAAATGTCAATTGCCGCCGCGCTATACCATTACATCTGACGGGAAAACCCGGACGCCGCTGGTTTTACAACATCCATGCTGCCAACGGCCCTCCACGCGCCACTTGATACTACATCGTTTCAACGGCTGGTCAGGTGCTAATGAATGGTAACAAGGTATGTATTTTTCCTCGCTCCAATAAACCACACCTGCATGGCTGAAGAAGCTTCAGAAGGAAGCTTAGAACGGCCTCCCGCCTTAGGCGGGAAAAATAACGCTGACATCAGGCCGATGTATATTCAAGGTATAATGTCTGTATTTGTATATGGGGCCAAGATTAGAGATACTAGAGATGGTGGCAGAAAGAGCAGAAAATGAAAGTGTTATTACGGAATAGTAAAGACAGTGCGCCCCATAGTTTGGAAACCGGTGCTTTAGAGAATCGCTTGCAGCGATCTTTGGTCTTGATTGTTTCTGCGAAAACCGTCCAGAATCTTTCCGTTGCTCTGTGTTGCGTAGAGCATCATATCTGTTGGGTAAATAAAAATAAAAGTTTTTATTGATGCGGATACCGATGTTTATATTCAATTACTTTAGAAATAGAAGCATTCTAAGGACATCATTGACGTAATTGAATTAATCGATACATTCGTAAAGAAGGTCAGAAGAATAGGAAATCAGTATAGCCGACTAATAATAGGTTTGTCACCTCTCGAACATTATATGAACAGAAAAAAGATAATACTAATTACACTTACTTGAGGTTAGTTAGATTACCAAAACAAGGGCAAGTTCAATAGGTATCAATACTCACGCAACCACAAACGCAAATACGAGGGTGGTCTGAAAAGTTTCCGACCTCAATGTGAAGATGGCAGCACTCGTAAATAAAAGTTACTGAATTTCGTTGTTCATCTGTTGACAGTTACTCACCAAAGTTTCAGCCATTTTGGACGCGCAGTTTTTGTGTAACAGTCGTTTGAGTGAGTTGATGTGAGTTTTTTTGTGAAAATGAACGAAATCGAGTATCGAGCTGTCATTAAATATTTGTTTTTGAAAGGCAATACGCCTTCGCAAATAAAAGATGAGTTGGATTCTGTGTATGGGGACTGTGCACCATCATTTACCACAGTGAAATTTTGGGCTGCTGAATTTAAACGTGGCCGTAAGAGCTTGGGAGGCGATGAACGTTAGGGACGTCCAAAAACTGCAACTACCGGCGAAAACATCGCCAAAGTTCACCAAATGGTGCTAGACGACCGCCGAATTAAAACAGAGAGAGATAGCAGAGGTTATGAACATGTCAAAAGAACGTGTTTGTCACATATTAAATCAACATTTAGGCATGAGAAAGCTGTCCGCGCGTTGGGTGCCGCGTTTGCTCACGTTAGACCAAAAACGTGTTGGAATGAATATTTCCAACGCTCTTTTGGCGCAGTTTAGGCGAAATAAATCCGAGTTTTGGCGCCGATTAATTACTGTAGATGAAACTTGGATACACTATTATACGCCCGAAACAAAAATACAGTCCAAACAGTGGACTGCAAAGGGGGAATCGGCTCCAAAAAAAAGCAAAAGCTGTTTTTTCGGCTGGGAAAGTGATGGCGACTGTTTTTTGGGATAGTCATGGAGTTATTTTAATCGATTATCTTCAAAAAGGAAAAACCATTACAGGAGCATACTATGCATCATTACTTGACAAGCTGAAGGCAGAACTTGCGAAAAAACGGCCACATTTGCAGAAAAAGAAAATCCTGTTTCACCAAGACCGTCTCACACCTCAGCGGTTGCCATGGCGAAAATCCACGAATTACGGTTTGAACTGCTTGACCATCCGCCTTACTCACCAGATCTAGCCCCAAGCGACTTCTTTTTGTTCCCTCATCTAAAAATTGCGCTCGGAGGACAAAGATTTTCGTCAAATGAAGAGGCAATCACCTTCGTGAACAACTATTTTGCAGAGAAAAATGCCGAGTACTATTTGGACGGGTTTACAGAGATGGGAGCATTGCTGGGAGAAGTGTGTAGAGTTACAAGGAGACTATGTTGAAAAGTAAAAAAAAATTTCAGAAAAAATGTATTGTATCTTTGTTAGGTCGGAAACTTTTCAGACCACCCTCGTACTGTAATATATGAAAGATCTAAGAAAACCAAAATATGAAACATCTTATCAGATAATATTTCCATGTAGTATTACTTTTCGAAAACTTGCGTCTTGTTTTAATATATCTCTTATGAGTACTGGCACTATTGTTTTGAGTTCTAACCGCTTACCGCTCCGTGAGAGGTATGCACAGAAACTCAACATGTCGCCAAAAAAAAGTTACAATTTTAACGAAAATTTTTATTTCAGATCTTGACATGATCAACGCTTACTTATTGTCCACGATATAGATTTGAAAGTAATTTCATTTTAGATTTTGATTGGGACGTGTCTAAAATTTACGTCTACCGACGAATTTTGCTTTGACTAATAGTAACATAGCATATGCCAGTTTAGACATCTCAAAAGGTTGAAGAGCATTGCCTGTTTTAAGGCTTATTAGGTATACACTCGGTTTTAATACAATTTTACTTCGCAATTCACGGAAAAAATAAAAAGCCAAATGTGCATGTGATTGTTTGCTACTAAAAGAGAAGATCTCGAAAAAAATTAATATGCAAATCAGAACAAAGCTTGTTGTCATTTGTATACTTCATTAAAGAGAACCTGGAAGTTTATCATTGCTTCAAAGAAGTAAAAAGAAGTAACTGCATTGTTTGGATAAAAATGACTTGTCGTTATGTCATTATGTAAGTATTAACCTCGTTCGCACCCAGTTACCGTTATTGGTGGTGTTTATTGAAAGATATTAGTAGAAATCAATTTCAAATGACAAACCACGAAAGCTTAGATGAGTCGTGTAAACATTTCTTACTGCAAGGTGTATCCATGCATGTATAGGAAAAGGTCTTGTTGAGGATTTTCTGATAATTATTTCTTAAACTATTACATTTATCAGCACATTGTGTTTAATCAATGTCTTGATGTTACTCTATTAGCAATGATTTAATGTCATTAAAATACATTACATTCGAAGGATGTAACAAACATTTAGGAATTCAAAAGGATACTAATAGAATTTATTTTGATGATTTAAACAGCTTTAGTGATAACGAACTTTTTTATTTCAGGATGAAGTCAATATATAAGAAGCAAGTTTGGTGGACACAAATTAGGTAGCTGGAATTTAATGGAAATTTTAGTAATTTAAATTTTATACGCAAAGGGTAGTTAACATTAAGTTTTATGACTCTTTTAAGGCACTTCGACCATTTTACTTTTATCTCACATCTCCAAATTAACATCCAAAGGTTGACATTTAAGCAAACACCTCGTCAAGGGACTAACTAAGCAGATATGCCATTTACGTATCTAAACGTGTTACAGGAATGTTCTATATAATCTACAGGGAAGGCCTAATAATAGTTATATATGAATAAGAATTTTGGTGACATTTAATAGAGTGGTTGTAGAAACAATTATCACAGCTGTTTTAGTAAATTTTTCAACACGAAAATTGAAAATTTCCAACAAATTAATTTTAATTAGATTTCACCATCAATTGTTTGTGGAATTGTTGCACTTGTTAATAGAAATTACACACTTTTAAAACATAAATTTTCCACTTACAGCATTAATTTATATTATTTTGTTTTCAACAAATTTAATGACCGTGGAAACCAGGAAGACTAAAGTTTAGGAATACATTTTGAAACAATTTTTTAAATTGGTTTACCTAGGTATTTTATCAATTGTGAATAATTTTAAATAAACATCTTCTAGAATGTGTAATAGGGAAGTCAAGTTAATTTTTTCTCGTATTGGTAGTGTTAGTTTGGGGATCACTAATATCGCTCCAATTGCTTTTACGGTTAAAAGGTTTACATTTACATGGAAAGTCCATTCAAACATTCCGTTATTGATTATTTAATCGTTAAAATTCAATTGCAGGGGTGTATTTCATCCTGGGAAAATTTTAAGTTTCAGCAAATGGTGACAGAGTTCATGTTTGAATAATTCAAAACCTCAATGTCCACGTTATAATTTCAATATCCATTAATGAGGGTTCTTGCGTGACCGTTTCATTATTGAATCTGTAGTAGTTTAATAAAAATTTATCTTTTAATTAAGGAATTATTAAGTCAAGTATTAATGAACATATTTGAAATTTTTCTTCAGTCTTCTATTTTTATGTAGATTATTCTGTAAGAAGAATGAAACCAAAGCAACATATAAAAATTTACAATAACTCACCTGACAACGTGTTTATGCCTTTCTACCCAATATTTAATGGCAGATCTAACCATTAACTCTTGTTTTTTTGTGAGTCCATTGGGACCAATTCCACCTCCACCAGAGTTAAACGTTTGAAGCGCTCCTGATCGATAATGCGCCCCTAATTCTTGTCTTGTGCTATAAATTCCTCTTAAATCCAGATCATCATTGTGATTATTTTTTTCGTTGAAATCTAAAGTTAATTATGTTTTTTAATTAAAACTGTTAGCTCGTAAATGAGATTTTACCATTATCTACGAGATTATCTTGAGAATTAGCACTAGGCGCTCGGAATAGATCTGCGGTTTTAGGAACGTAAGTGTCCAAAGTTGCGGACAGTTCCTGTAAATACAGAAATTCAAAGTTGCAACTCAAATATTAACTTTAATAATAAGGACAAAGAGATAACTGGCTTTCCGACGTTAATCTTCCAAGATTTATGACGTGTTAAGCCTTAATGTCACTAGTGAAACCCCTTAATCACTCCCTGGGTCTTCCTTAAGACCCTTAGACGTGTCGTAGCTAGATTTTTCCTCCTTTTTAGAGGTTGTAACTTTAATATTAAAATAAATTTTTCGTAAAAAGAGAATAAATTGAAACGAGACTTACCATTAAGGGTTTCAGTATTTCTTTTAGATGCATTAACTGTTCGCAAGCAAATATTAGCCAGGAGCAGAATAAGGAATCTAATAGATTTGCGTGGCACATTGAGAAAAATACATAATAAACCTAAAAGAATAAAACGCTGGATCTAGTAGTTCATTTGTAGAATAAGTACCAACCTGATAGATAAGTGATAGAAGATGGGGTAAACCTGACATAGCGTCCCATGGGTACCAGGATTTAATTAATAAACGTGGAATCTCTGTACTAACTGTAATATTTTCATTTTCTGGATCCTTCCTAACACGTACGCTTTCACCAAAGAACGTTATTGTTGTCCAACCTTAAAAACACGTTTATTAATATTATAGCAACACTTGAAGTATATCATTCTTATGTCTTACTGCTGGCACTAAATATAGTAGCGGTGAGAACAATAATCAAAAGCTGCCTCATCTTCTTAAGGGATAAAGCATGATATCTGTTATTTGATTCTACAAAAAGCGGATGACTATTAGCTTGATTCCATATACCTAGCGTTCTAGAAATAGTGAAAATATGTAACTCAAAATTGAATCGGTGATTTTATAGTATACTTACCTATAGAATAATTTAGACCTTATTGCAAAATATAAATATTTAGTCAAGGTGTGTGTGAAGAACAAGACGGTAATGGTATTGGCAGCTAAATCATTTACATCGTCACTTTCTTGAACTAAATTTCCAAATGTGAACCTAAAAATGTTATTAGTAGGTAAGACTTTGTAACTCTTAAAATGCTATAAAATGGGAAAAACTATAGTATCGAGTTTATTGATCTAGGATACATTAATCAAACATTAAACAAGTAATAGTTTTCTATGTTGGTTTCTTTTGGATTCATCATTTGAACTACATACAGCGTCAGTTGCAAAACATTATCACTCGATAACTCAACAGACTTTGTACTAAAACAAACGTATCAAATTTTTAAAACTTCCCGTTTCTACTAACAAATGGAGATTTTGAACTCTGAAAGTATCTTTTAATTGACTGCTGGAGAAGGAAAGAAAAATTTAGCTATTATCATATCGCTATCAACATTAGCCCATATAACATTTTCGATGAAAGGTTTTTCCTATTGTCATTCAGCTAATTTTATTTGTGACTTTTTTACCTATACTTATTTAGATTTTTGTTTGATTTTGCCTTTCCATCTTCTTGAGGTTCTGCACCTATTTCCTGTACCCCCAATGGGTATCTGGTAAGCGAGAAGTAGGTCAGAATTGATATTAAATACAAAGTCGACCTCTCTAAGATAGAAATCAATTAGTCCAAAAATTTAACGCTGCCTGAAAATTATTCATAATAAAGCTGCAAGTAAGTAACTAAAAGTATAGTTTCATGTTCGATGAAAAAGAATATCAATGCTCAAAAAACATCAATGTAAAGAAATTGAAAGTTTACAAGGTTTGGATATCATTGTTGAAATAAACAGTAAAGAAGATTTATTTTCATGGGACAAAGTGAAATGAGGAGGGCTCAAGTGGTAGCCAATATCTTTGGTACAACCATCGCAACTTGGGCGGTTTTATTTGAATAGAAACAAAATCGACCTGATCTTATACCCAATGAGTATAAGATTTTAAAGGTTATCTTATCACTTAGTACTCAAGAAACAGGCCAGATAGTTTCTTTGTACTAATCTTAGACTCCTTCAGCTTGTATTGCTGAACTTGACTCCAGGAACGATATAGATCTTTGGTTCTACATATATCTGGCAAATTGGCTTACTTACAACAAATAAATATCTCGGATATTTTAAGCACTGGCCCAAACCAACGCTTGGCTTTCCTTTCAATATTTCTTCTAAGCCACTATGGAGTGTATGGCATTCTCAAAGGCAGTTTCTTTATTTACTTATGATAGTTGAAAAAAAAGACAAACCTAACAGTATTTCTTTTGGAGCTAGTCCTGTCTAAGACCATCAACTCAAAGTTGATCCAAATAACCCGTGATTCAAAAATTCTACTTCAAGTTGGTCATGTAAAGAAAGATTATAGCTGTTCATATCTTGCTCCAGATATAAGCAGGTAAGGTTTTAATATATGAATGCTATTAGATCTAATGAATTAATCCGTATGGTATAAGTAAAACCAACTCATCTAGAAAAAGGCTAACATTGATGTGAATTTTTTTGGATTGTATAGGTTGAGTAGAAGTTATTTTGGTAAAACGTTCAGTCTTGAGCAGTTAGTTCGAAAACTATATATCTTATGTCTTAGCTTAACTATCTAAAACTTGCTTCAAGAAGGTCCAAACTTCTTGCATAATATTAACCGACCGGTAAGGAAATTCTTAAGTTGGAAATCTAGTAAATTACTTCTTGGTATCGGTTGATAGGAGCATGTCCTTCACTGGAGTGGTATCATAACTAATGTAAATGAGAGGCAATGGATAGTTTATGATTAGATAGGTAAGGTTCAAACTTCTATTACTTTTTGCTCAAGGTACTGTATAAAGTGAAAGTATGAAACTTAGTTTGAGTTTCGTCTCAATGCAAAATCAAAATTCTGAGAATAGCATCATAATAAATTCTTGTTTTTGAAAACTCCTAGCTAATTCATTAAATTATGTTTTTTTGACCAATAACACATACTAATTTATTGCAGTTAAATCTTCTTTTAAATTTAATCAGTCTCTATGTTTTTGCCGACAACACGCGATGTATTGTTTTATCAGTAAGATCCTTTGCTAGGGGAGAACCTTATACAGTCAGTGGGACCTGAAAATGTCGTACGTAGACTACTGAAGTTAGTTGTTTCGTTTTTTATAACAAGTAACTTTTAATAATACATGTACTCGGATGGCAAAACAGATGACGAACCACCAAGGCACATTAAAGGCCTGCGGCGTTAAAGGGCCTTACAACGATATGAAATGCTTCAGATACTATTGGACGAAAACATTTTTTAGAGAAATGGGAGTCGGAATTGGGAGTCTAAACAATAGGTACATTCTTTGTAAAAAGGGCCATTAGAAATCTGCTTTTGATTTTGCGTTAGCATTACCATTAAAATTCTTTAGTTCACCATGTTCATAATCTCTGCAGGCTTGGATTATTATAAGTTTTCTTTGCCTGTTTGTATTTCAGAAAGTATCTTGGTGTTTCCAAATTGAATAAAACATTTTTCAAGTCACAAGACGATTGTTTTACTTTCTTACGTTTAGGTGATGGGTCGTATTTAGGGAAAAGACTTTTCATTTTGCATCTATAAATGCCAGTCTACTTGATAATAGGCACCAGTTAAGAAAAAAAAGACTCAAGATAAAAAACACAAATTAATAAAGATTCTCATCAAGTGACTTAAAAGTCCAAACTGAAGGCAGAACTTTGCTCTTTTCAGGATGGAAGAGTTTCTGTTGGGTTGCAGAATTTAAACTTGATCTTTTTGGTTCTTATTTTACTCGATGGATTATAATGTTACTGTCAAATAGAGAAAGATATGAGCAACAAGCTATGATAATTTTTGAACAAGACAATTAAAAACATTTTTATAAATCTTTTTAAAAGAATGAATTAGCCCGTTTCCGAAGACGCTAACAAGAATGATGAAACATCTTGGAAATAATCATTTTGATATTTCTTCGCACGATATCAATTTCTCTTTCTTGATTTTTTTACGCTTACATATTTTATTTCTCATTATTTGTTAAATATAACACTTAATAAAAAGTTAGGAATATATCAACTTTCATATTGCACGCGCAGCGAAAATGAAAATACTTTCAGTAATATTAAATATCTTTTACGACTTTCGGTCTAATAAAAAATCGTTTACATAAGGCGATAAAAATTGTACTTTCAAAAGTTATAATCATTTTTACGCCTCAGACATTCTTATTTATGCCATTTTCCTAAATCCCTTTTTATTAAATTTTTTTATGTATATGAGAAGGGATCTTCAGAAAAAGGTGTTAAGGCAATTTTATAACCAAGAAGAATTTAGTACATTCTCATGCTTTTTCTAGGGACAAAAGGAAAAAGACGAAACATTTTTTTAATAAACTTGGCGCCTTCAAATTTAATTAGCTGAATTTTATTAAAACAAATATTTATTTTTATCTCAAATTTTTAATATCGAGGAGGGTGAACTGGTTTTCACGTTATCTATCAGCAAACATCCATAATTTTGTATTGCTTACCCAAACTGTGCCATTACCAAAACCAAATGGACAGAAGAATATAAAACCCTTAGACCATGAACTGCACCAGTCGTTTCGCTATGGTAATTGAACATAAAATGACCAGAAGTCTGCATAAGTCTTATGTTTGGAAACAAATCGGCCACAAGGCCGGCTTTCTTGAATTTCATCATCTGAAAACGCAAATTAAATTTTGACACTTCCATTTAACTTGAATAAAAGTAATTTCCATATTTGGGTATTACTTAAATAAAAAAATTATTTTTTGATTGATAAAAATTATGAAATTTCAGTTTTCTAAATTTTTCTTTAGTTATTATTGCGTAGCTTCTAATAAATTTAATTCTTAGGGGAAGATTATTTATCATATCTCTCAAAAGCTTGATATCAAGAATGACTTTCATTTTACAAAAATAAATTAAAAATTTCGTTACACAAACCTTGTAAAGCTTTAAAGTTTCACACTTCTTTTCACCAAAACAGTGTTATTTAAATACCACAGAGTGTTATCATAACTACATTTAGTAGACAAAAACGTCCTATAAGCACCATCAAAATCTCACACACACCTCTTTGCCACCAAGGCACACGTCGATCTAAATGAAAATTACTAGATACATCTAAATTTTCCTTTAAGGTCAATGTCAATCAGAAGTTAACATAGTTACCCCAAAATCTCCTTTCAATAAGGGTAGAGTTTGTATTTTCTTTCTTGTAAAACTAAACTTGAAACAATGTCGTGGTCCAATAACAGGAGAAGATACGATTGTATTGGTTTAGATTTTCAGTCACATGACCTAGGACAGCCGTCATTTAAATGATAATTTCTAGAATATACATCTGCTATTATGATGCTCTGTAATTTCGAAAAGTTTAATTAAATATTCATAGATGCAAGTATGGAGCGTTTGGGGATGAAAACTATATTATCGAAGTCGGTTAAAACTGTATTTCTCATTGACGACACTTATTAAATTAATTTATTATTCATCTTGAGATGTTCTGGTTCTCATGACTGGAAAATTCAATTGAATTAAGGATATTTTACTAGGTTAGGAGGGAAATAAAGTGAAAATCGATCTTGAAACAGACAGGAATAACTTTATTTTCCTCTTGTTAACTAATTAGTAACAAAATAGGAAAATAATTAAAAACGGTGAAAGAAAGACGCAATTTTGTAATTATAAGCTGCTTATATTTATTTAATAAGTGCTAAAATTAATTGACGAAATCTCAGCTTTTAAAATGTACAACGAACTCGTTCATTAAATTTTTAACAGTTGTTTTTTTATTGATTCACAAGAATTTTAACAGCTCTTTTGTTTTATTCATAACAACTTTGTGTGTACAATCATTTTAATTTACCTG
>VTPC01003649.1:14531-49052 GCA_011009095.1 Ignelater luminosus | reverse complement strand
CTTGTGTCATAACTCAAACATTACAGCTTAAATTAAAAATTCGGTTAGACTGTATTATTAAGCACATAATTACCTGCAACTTTTTCCTTTACACATTTTTTCTAAAGTCGATAATAACAGAGCCATAGGCACCGAACAAAATAACAAAAAAATTGTTTTTGCAAGATATCTAGTTAGCCATGCATTTTTTCTAAAAAACAAAAAGCTTATTAAATTGAGTTCGTAAAACTGCAATTCTTTCCCCATTTAATCGTCTCTCTATCTCCGCTAGTTTCCGAGATCCCCATGCTAAACATCTAAAAAAACTCACCCTGTATAAAGGACGCTATAGCCTTGTTCTACAAGTTCGACAGTGCAAATTGCTCCCGAGATGTATTTTTTTCTATTTACTTTTTTTTTAATTTTCGTAACTTTTTCTTAATACAGCTCTACATCTCACCTTCCAGGATATCAAAGTGCTTTAATGGTGAGCGTTGCGTGACAGGTTAACGTCAGTGACCAGTCAGTTCGTGATCCAGCTTGTATAAAGTAAAGCATTCTGTGGGTTAATTCGCCGTACAATTCTTAGAAACGTAAAGAAGATTTTAATTTGCTATCTCGCAAGTTTAGATACAGCTTTTTGAAACAAAGAATCTACATTCTTCTTCCGCAATTTAATTATTGCGTAATTGGTCTAAATCTTCTGTTTTCCACGTCGGCCGGCCTGTCACCAACTAGAAAGGCAGCACATTACAATTCCAGGGCAATAACAGGAGGCTCCGGATCGACAAACTCTCTAGTTGAACCCAGTCAACTGCTCAGCCAGATAGCATCCTGAAGAAACAGCTTCAACAGTACTACTTCAAAAAGTGGTTAAATTGGATCATCTTCATACATTAAGGAAAGTGTTGTCAGTTATTCATGTTATTTGCTACTTAAATAAACTCAGTGTACTTTTTCTTTACGGTTTCTAGATTTTTGCATTAATACTTTTGTTATGCCAAACCCAAGGTGCGTAAGTCTCATAGTTTATGAAAGAACTAAAAATTACTAAGAGACTTAGAATCAGTTTTCATTTCAAGTAGTCCATGTCAATATATCTGGTATTGTGGTTAAAACTAAATAAAGTTTTTTTGGGTTATTGTTGTTCTCTTGGACTTCGTGGCTTAACTACTACAATCATTCAGCCGAATCAGAGGTTTTCCAGCCCCGGTAGATATTTTTAACGTTCAACTCATCGTAGTCACACGGGATCCATTGCTTTATATCCCTCCCAAAGGATGGCATCCTTTTTCAAAGTTTTTCCGCGTGACGAGTCTTAGGACCTCGACCGGAAATCGAACCTGCAACCATTGGCTTGAGAGTCAGATACGTAACTATCAGAGCCACCGAGGCTCTTCTTCGAATTAGTATTTATAATACGCGCGGATAGTACAGGCACGCGTGGTTGCATGAAAGGTGCAGACGTGTTGCGGTAATGGATGACGCCAGACGTTGATGAGAAGAGTGAAGTCCGCGACAGCGGCAATGCACATCCAAAATCATATATATTGGCTGCAGCGTGCGATGTTGATGGATGCTGGAGACTGCAAAAGTTGAATAAGTTCCGAGAAAGGTTAGCGTAATTTCACGAAACGGGTGTTCTTTGGTGGTGCAGTATTCAAACGGTTTTCAGGGTTACGTCTTTTCACGCACAGGAGCTCGGTATCGACCGGTAGAACGAACGAACAAAGGTAGGAGACACCACAGACAGGGACTTGTTCGGTAAGCAAATACCCAGGAGATCAGGGATCGCCAAACGCAAGGTGATCCCGGGATATCATAGCTGCACTTGGGCCTACGCCCCCTCCGTACGCAGATAAGTGACGTTGGAACACGAGAGCCTCTACTAACGTCTGAACCGATCAGGCAGCACGGGGGACTGAAACAATTGGAGTCATCTAAGTTCTGCCCGTTCCATTCGGACGAAATAACAACAGTCGAGATTTACGGTTCATATTCAACTTTAGAATCGTGCAATAGTTTTTTTGCATTTGCTAAGCCATCTAATTTCAAAGATTTGTGTTATGCAGATTAATTAATGATTTTGACTATGTAGCTTTGAATTTATGTAGCTAATGTATCATTTGGACTCTAGGTTAGGAAAATTCAGAAATAATTGAATCTTCCCTTAACGTGTTATAACAAATAACAAAGTATCTTTTTATTATTTCCAATCTTTTCCTATTAATACGTTATTCTTTTTAGAAATTAATTGTAGCATAAAAGCCTTTTGGTTTAATGCCCCTTGACATTATTAGATTTATGGCTTGGGAACATTATTTTCTTTTAGAATTCTCTTATAAAAATATTTTCACAATGTTAATACATTAGGGCTTTGCATAGAATAAAACTACCTCTGAATTTGTATTTTTCAGATTTAATTTTCGCATTTCAAAGAATTTTGCATTCTTATCTTTCAGTTTTACGCTTCTTTAAACCATAAAACCGTCACTTTGTCTGGTCCGAACAAGATTTATTTCGCTATAATTGCAGAGTGCAACGTTCGAATGTCTAGTTAAATCACTTCCTTTTCGTATTATTTTGTTGGGTGTCATGTCGTCATGTATGCTGACCATCCAATAATTTGTTAGACTCACCCTTTCGTGGGGTTGGAAATTAGGCATTCCACAAAAGAACTCGAGAGAGTTTAACAAAAGTTATCGACAAAAAAACACGCGTCTTCGTGTTCTTTATATGTGAAGTTTGGATTTAGAATAATTTTGCTAATTATCGAGAAGTAGTTCAAGTGGTTGACTAATTTCTATTGAGGTGATAATCTGCCTGAGTGAAAACTTCGCAAATAATTTCTGTCATCGCCAAATATCTTATCGACAATCTCTGGAATGTACCAGACGTGTCGCTATCGTGACGCATCTCTCAAAAACCTCACCAGCCCGGCGGACCTACCAAACGAATTCACATCGAACTCTCAGTAAACTACCGTATCGTTTTTCTCGTTATAACTGAACATTTTATCGAATATCTACTAGTTTTGTACTGTCTCGCTCTTTATAGATACTTAAAGACAATTTAAATATCTCTTTAAATTACAAACGTATGTGGAAAAAATTCATTCCTGCGGATTAATGTATTAACTATAAGTTAAACTTTATGTGAACCAGTACCGTGAATTAAGTGTTTTCTGTGCCAACAAATTGGTTCCCTATTGGATTAGTTCCAGTTATACGGTAAATGATTTTACCCTTTTCAAACTATCTTTTGTGAAGAACCAACGTTGACGCATATAACTTGTCAATGTACAGACGCAATTATTTGCGAATACGTTTGCATAATATCGTCTCGTCACTAGCCGCTTTGGATAAAAGTAACCTACAGCCAAGATTACTGAAACATCGCTTCACAGTGGTGAAGAACCTTATGCGATCCTTTCACGGTTGTGAAAAGCTTGACGTATCGTTTCATAGTAGTGAAAAGCTTTGTTAAGTTAATAGGAACCTGTTGTTTATCGATTTGTAACGTAACGAACTTGTTCCGAGATGTTATCAATCTTTTTATTAGTTTGTGCATTTATGAACAAAATTTAATAATTCAATTCTTGGCTTGATCGTTTATTTATGTTAGGTTCTGATAACATAAATTCTTGTTACTTTATAACTTGGTCGAGTTGTCCTTGTTCAACTATTTGTTTAAATAAATATCTGGATCCAAAGTTAAATGTAAAACACCTGCAGATGACGAACCTAGTTAGATTATGCTACTGTTTTATTTTCCATGTTATATTATTCATGCTTCTTTCATAAATGACCTCAGAATTTATAATAATTACGGATGACTCACTGTCTAAATATACGTATTGTCTTCACGTTACCAGCGTTTTATGCAGTGCGCTGGGTTGTTAGTTTGTAAATATTAATAATAATAATAATAAACTTAATGCGGCCAGATTTATTTTGTGTGTACTTGTTCCTTATGTATTTTTACTTGTTTATCTTGCATTTATGTGTTTGTGTACAAGTTTTTCAAACAATGTAACTAGGGACGCTATAACATGTTTCCTGTATTCATTCAATAGTATGCTAATAGGTGTTTATTAATTTATCTTTTGACTTTTATTGTGTTATCAGCATACTTATAGAGTATTTCAGGAATCAGCTGTTCTGGAACCAGGTAACGTTGACCCTCATTGGGAAAGTAAGTATCTAAAGAGAGTGCAGAGTACAAGCTCTATTTCGTTTATTTGGGTATTGCTTGAACCTGAGGTTCGACCTTGGCAAACATCTCGCCTACTGACCTAAATACGAAGATCAGCTGTAGGGTCTTCCGTTCAAAATTAGGTCACCGACTTTTTACTGCAGCTGGTGCCCTCTCGATCTCGAAACCCCTCAGATTCTCGCATTATTATTACCGTCTACCGCCTGCTCTAAGCCTTCTTCGCCCACGACCCATCTTCGACTGTATAAAGGCGTACCGATTTTATATATGGTTGTGATCCCGATGAGATACTAATCCCAGTTTTGTCCGTAAGATCTAATAAAAAGAAAACCTCATTGATTCTACATAACAGCGCTGCTAAAGAAAGATACCTCAACAACCGTTTGTATCATCATACAAACAGCATACATTCTATTCGTTAATCCTCAAGTTAGGAACCCAACGGAAAACTTGTTGCTTGGTAGATAAAGCTCTACTACGACGGTTCTCAAACTATGGGGTACGTGGTATTTATAATCAAAAAACCAAGAAAATATTGTGGAAGATTAGCTAACTATCTCACAAGAACAAATTCTTTTAACACCATCTCCACAAAAAAAATTAACCGTTATTAACTTTAATTGCACTCATTTCTCTTACAAATTCATTTGTTAAACCAGCAAATAATTCTTTTTGATTTGATTACTTAGTTTTTGGTAACTGGATGTTAAGGAAAAACCTTCTGTACCTTTGTACAAAAAAAACTAAGTCCCGCATTGCACAGAGGTCTTGTTGAAAACAGAAGCCTTTTCTCTCAGACCTTTTATACCTTCAACAATTCCTTATCATTCACCAGCCCTAAGTATTTTATCAAGGCTCCTCTTCCAACTTATAAACAAGCTCTAGCTTGTTTTTTGTCCGCTTTGTACGCTTCCTAAGTCACTTTCAATTTTTTTCTCATTCTTCTTCAAACGCCTGCTAGTCGTTAGAAACAGTCAAAAAGTTATAAAATTGTTAGATCTGGAGATCTATCTTCAGCTGCAGCAATGCTGCTTGCAGCTGTTGTATAACTGTCTTTCCTTCATCTTTTAATGCCATTTTGTTGCTTTATGATTTTTGTCAATAGAACGAATAACTGAAGAACAATCTTGCTTGAATAGGTAATATGTAAAAATTAACATAGTACGGTACTACTTATAGCTCTACCCAACTGATAATTAATTAAGGGGGAGGATGTAGGTTTATACAGATTAAAAGGAAGGATGTATACTACAAAGGTTTGAGAAGCACTGCTCTATTAAATTGTTTTTGTGACGTCAAGTCAAGATATTTACTTATGCATTCATCTAGATGTATTCCCGTCGAGCATTAGCTCCCAAACTTCTCATCAAACTACGACCCTTTTGTATATGAAGTGAAATAATTATACATATTCTACCATACGACGCTTTGACTAGATCTTTTATTTACACCAGACTCTTGAAATTTCACTTTTGTTTCATCCAGTAAATAAATGGATAGATTCTGCTAATTTTGCTATATATAAGGAATTTTTTCTCTGGAAAAAGTTTTAGGTTTTTGCAGTAAATAGAAAGATTATTAAGGTCAGGTTGTCTGTTAATCCTTTTCTTTTGTAAATCTAGAGTTAATAGTGTTTAGAAAAACCAGTTTTATTGAGTCATAGTCTTATTGATGAATTGTGTGTCGGCTTTGGTTGAGTAACTGTTTACGAGTTACAAGTTTATTTGCTTATCTGTGTAAGCGCTTGAAACTAAAAGCTTCTGAAATTAGATTAGTTATTTGCATTAAATTTATGATAAATTAGTTAAAATTAATTAGAAGTTATTAAAAGACAAAGACATAGCCCATTCACATGAATTTTGTCGCAAAAGTTAGTAATATTTTAGAATATTAATAATTAAATCCGCAAGTTACGGTTCCTGTTGTTACTTTTGTAAACAAGATAGCAGACTTTTATATGAAGTATGGTACGTAACGAAAACTCTTGTAACCTGCAACCCTCTTCCAGTTTTCTGTCAAAAACCGACAAGTATATTAATTGTTGTACATTTTTTCTAGTCAATTTTAATAAATTTAAATTAGTATTCCCTGTCGACTTTCATTTTAAATATTAAATTTAATTATTGGTTTTCTGTCATCTTACATGAATTAAACGAAATTACTAAAAAAAAACGTTATAATATCTAAACCAATATCTTTTACTTGTTGGCTAGAATCCAGGGCAAAAACCCATTTATCACAAAAAAGTACCACGTAGAAAGCGGAGACGAAACAAAGTCCCCTGGTAAAGCCTGCATCTTCCTTTAATAAATGTCAGTGGATTGCAGTTAATAAAGAATAAAATTATAGTCGTGTAGAAAAATAAATAAAATAAACTGTAAAATCGTTCACTATATTTGTATAGCTTTGCTATTTTGTTATCTAATGATTCTCGGTGACAAATGGTTACGATACCAACATCCACCTAATCAGAAACTTTTATTCATTTTAAATCCAAATCTTACAACATAAAAATCAATAATAATGTTTACAGTGGTGTGTTGTCTTTAAGGGTTGTATGTATTTCAGTTTGTGATTTAACAATTTATTAATTTGGAAAACACTTATTATAGAACCGACTGGGATCTACAGACTGTCAGTTTACACCACGAAATAAAAGCCTGCGTCATCAATCACCTCCATATAGTTTTCAAGATTGAAATCGCTAGTCAAATTGTATTCATGTATTGCTTTTGGCGCCAAATATGAAATTTTAAATGAAATCTATTAGTGACCAACATATTATTTATTAGAAATAATTTTCAGTACTTAATTTGAAATAAATTATAAATATATTTTATGTAATTTTTGCTAAATGTATCCAGCAATATTACATTAAAACCTTTTTTATGAAGTTTTACAACAATTAAAATCTGTACTTAAAAGTTAATGTTTCTTGTCTATTTCTCAATACTTACCATTTAAATCTGTAAACGCCTTTCAAATTTAATTCTGCTTATCAATATTATGGCAGTTAATAATCCTTAGTAATCTCTTGTTATAAACAAGGCAGTGCATTGTATCTCAGTTGTGTTTCACACCAAATTCTTTAATTTTGGTACTTTAATAAGGTAAGTAATGAAAATGCAACAATACTTAAAATATTTTTATTCATTAAAGAAAATAGTGGTTGAAATTCATCACATCCAAGAGAAAAAGCAGATTATATATTTATTTAATTCTTGAGAAAATTTATTACAATGTCACATCTTTACATACTGTGACGCTTTTTTCGGTCGGCGGACGTTACTGAAGGTGACGTCCCTGCTCAAGCGCCAGAATATGTGAAGCGTTGTCTTGCTGATGCTCGGTCGGTCAGTGCTCGGGCGCCAGATTTTGTAAGGGGGTTTACTCCCCCACCTCGCCCTTGAGGCGGTCGGGCAAGGGCTCACCGGGCAGCTACGATGGAGACTCGGTGACTTCAGTGGTCGATGGCTGAAAAAGAAAGGTCTGCGGTGCAAATAAAAGTCACAATAAACCTAAACAGAGGCACCAAAATAAACATAAATGTGCAGATCAGGTGTTAGAACCACAAAATTAAACACAAAACTGTTATTAACACCACAGGCAGTGTGGACCGGACTTGAACTGGATCGACGATGTATCAGATCGACCGCCACACCGGCAATACAGCCGCAAGTTGGATTGGGACGGAGTCATTCAGCAGTGATGAGTCGGATCCACCGCCTCACCCGTGCCGGAATAACCGGACTTGGACTGGACCGGCGATGTGTTGGATCGACCGCCACACCGGCAATACAGCCGCAAGTTTGGATCGGACGGATGGGGTATATAAGACGGTACATAACGAGCTGGAGCGGTAGACCGGATGAAGGTAGAGAGCAGCGAGCGGGATAGAGCACCCTGACAACGGATAGCGAATCTGGGTATTCAATATCCCCAGGATATTCACTAGTCAGTGAATAGAGTCGTTAGTCGCTAGTGAACAAGAAGAGCTGATTCAATGTAATCACGACTATCTTTCGATGTGTGTGTTGTCAGCGTTAAACGCCACCGAAGGTGACTGACCAATTACAGAACTCGATCTCTCTTTAGCCGTTGGATGATGCAAGATGGTTGGATTAGCACGTTGCGTTCGTTCATTCCTTCCCGAGATGTTGTAGATGACGGTGAAGTGGAGTAGATGGCCCGTGTTGATGTTGCAGTGCCCTATAGCGCCAAAGGACATCTAACAAGCCGCCGAATCGTGACGGCGTTGAATGAAAACGATGTGATGTTGCAGGATATAATAAAAACGGTTCCTTTCAGAACGGTGTTGGTATGTGTGTAGTGAGATATGTGAGAGTGTGTGTGTGTGTGTGTTTGTGTTTGTGTAGTGGTGTGTGAATGTCTAGATGTGTGGCGTGTGCCTTTCGATGGTCGGGCATTCCAATTTATACTCGTTCGGTCCCCCACGCTAGGAAGCTCTTGCAGCGGGAATGCTCTGCGTGGGAACAAACGGTCTAGTGTGGGGGGATATACTATTGGTTCTCCCCACCCATAAAGCAAATAATAATATTAGAATTAATTGCATATAATTAATTCTAATTACAAGACTAACGTATACGGTTCAAAATACAATTTATTCATCGATCGGAATTGCAAAATATTTAGCCTCAAATTAAACCTTTTGCTGATAGAAATTAATAAACTATAAAAAAAAAGTATTAGCGGTTTCTAATACATACTTGATAAATTAAATTCAAACGGTTTACAAATTAAATATTAATGTACGAATATTAAATGGAACATAACAAATATTTGCAGGCCTTATCAATCGACACCACATGGGTGACCGGATAAGCCGGCCGGTGTATACAACGTACGGATAAACAAGAATAAATTTGCAATTAAATTATAATTCTAATATAAACAGTCTAATATAAGAAGAAAGGTGAACTTAAACTATCTACAAACTGTATTTATTGTAAAGCTTCATTTCACATTGCAATAGTTTGATAAGCACCATAACCATCTCTACCTATGTTGTCATTATTATATTTCTTAGAATGTACCCATACCATTTCAATTGCATTAAAATCACAATGGTAAGGTGCTGCACGCAAAACTTAATGACCATGGCTTCTTATTATGTTATCAACTTCATATTGTTTTCTTCCTTGTGGACCTTGACCAGCTCAAGCAATTTTGTTTTAAAGCATATTGGGTCGTATGGCATATTGTTGCTTTTCCACTAAAACTGAATGATATGGTGATATTCCTATCATTCACTGAAAGTTCTTCTAGATTACTGAGTAAACACTCTACCAGCCATTTTTTAAACAAGTCACCATTCATTTCACCGTGATAGTCTTCCTTTAAAGATTTGGAGGCAAATAGCAGTGATGCTCGACAAAACCTGATTTAGCTCCAGCATGCACAATAATGTAGCGTTTTTCTTCGTTGCCTTCGTTTTTTGACACTTTTAATGTTTGCATCTTGCCAAGATTTACCAACAAAGATCCATGTTTTATCAAGGGAAGTCGCGGATGATGAGAATTTAAATTTTCCAAATACCTTTTTAAAAATTGCAAACGCATAGAAACAATTTGTTTTTTCTGCTGAGGTTCCATGATTATCATCTTTCTTAAATTTAAAACCAATTTCATGTAATGTTCGGTTTGAACTGCTTTTGTTTAAGTTGATACTGTAATTTTTAAGTTCATTATTTAACGTTGGAATTGTAACATGCTTTTCTGGCAGCAAAGTAAATAATTTTGACGGTAGAGATTACTGTTGTGTTTCAATTAATTCTTGAGGTCTCCACATTTTAAACACCCAAAAAAGAAATAAAAAACAAAACCTTTTTAAGAACACCAATATATTTTAAATTTTGCGAAGTATTGTTTCATTCTTGATTCAAGATTAATTTTTATCGAACATTTTAAAAACTTTTAAAGTATACAATTTTTAAGTTTCTTAATTTATTATTAGGAAGAAGTTAAATTTCTTATACCACAAGCTAAGCAGTTTTGAAGGATTTAAATAAAAATCTAGCATCATTATAATTGGTTTGAACGGTCATTTAATAACATTTTTCTGTTGTTATTGCTTTAAATACACTTAATTTAATTAAAGTAAATATTTCTCGAATAACCATCTTAGTACCATGAGATAAATCTTTTAATTTTAAACTTTTTCAGGAGCTGGATAGAATTGGGTTAACTTGACTACGAGCTTTGATCTTTTTAACAGTAAAAAGGCTCGAACTCCGAGGGCATTGAAAACTCGCTGTAATCAAATATCGTTAGTGAAATAGTAACATAATTACAATTTTATGATTATCAACTTTTGAATGGTAGAAGATACTTTAAGGAATTTAAAAGCAACTAGTACGTAATTTTTCCCTTTTACAAACATTGCAAAGGAAACACAAACACAATAAAACAAGAGTAAAACTGTAAATTAGTTCTGAAAAAAACTGTTTTTATTTAGTTTGCTTAAAAACTAATAAACTAAAAAAGTAAGAGAGTTAAAAAACAACGATGTCAAAACACATTATGACAGTTTCCAAATGTGACTTTTGATGACGTTTTAATAACTACACTAGCCCTTTGAGCAACTAAATTCGAATGACAAGAGTACTGATTTCTATCTCTGTCTGAGGTATCAATGCCGTTCACATAAAAGTATAGACAATTTGGCTTAGCTAGATTCATACACTGATGACGTAAAGCTTTCGATTCGTGATTTCTACTGTAGAATTTACAAACGACAATTTTATTAGATGCATGCACATACTTCAATATAAAATATTCGGTATTATACCACTTATATAGCGAGAAAGAAAAAAGAAAAATAATACCAATAATAATAGTAATAAGAATAATAATAACAATAACAATTATAACAATAATAACAATAATAGCAATAACAATAACAATAACAATAATAATAACAATTTCTATCCAGAAGCACAGAAAGATCACTTACTACTCAGTAGGACGATAACAAAAGACTGTAAATAGAAAAAACAACTAACGACTGGATAGGTTATCACTTATCACAAGGTTTTCGAAGTGTAGCGCATAACTGATTGCTATAGGTTCTGCAACTGTATAGAGTTAATAAGATCATTATAGAATTTGTAAAAACATCTATGGAAAAGCGGAATACTAGGCTATTACTAAATACCGAAAGAATTAATAGACGGAGGAGAAATAAGAATAACCAAAGGAATTTTCCAATGGGATGCGCTATCACCACTACTATCTTTCATAGCACTGTTCCCATTAACAAACATACTGTGTGACGCTTTCTTTCCGATACTCGGTCGGTCGGTGCTCGGGCGCCAGATTTTGTAAGGGGGTTTACTCCCCCACCTCGCCCTTGGGGCGATCGGGCGAGGGCTCACCGGGCAGCTACGATGGAGACCCGGTGACTCCAGGGGTCGACGGCTGAAAGAGAAACTCGGAGAGCTTAATATAGAAATAAAACACCGATCAAGCCCAAACAATCTATTAATACAAGCAGGTATTACAGTAAGCATACAAACAAGCAAATACAAGCCACTACTTAGCACTACACCCAATTCTGGGATCGTTACTACCGGTAGTGCAGCAAGCGGGCGGCGTGCGGTTATACAGAGTCGGGTATGCGGTTAGTCGGATCAGGTGCTTTATGGTGGTGAGCGGGGAATACGAAGGGAATGGATGCGGAGTTACCCAGCGGTGATGAGTCGGATCGACCGCCTTACCTGCGCCGGAGTAACCAGGCTTGGACCGGACCACCGATGCGTCGGATCTACCGCCGCACCGGTAATACAGCCGCAAATAGGGCAGGGCACGGAGCCACCCAGCAGAGATGAGTCGGATCGACCGCCTCACCCGTACCGGAATGACCGGACTTGGACTAGACCGCCGCACCGGCAATACAGCCGTTGAAAGAAATAGTGGTTGACAAGCTCTAATGCAAATTGAAGAGATGTGCAAGACAGCTATAGTAGATCTTTATGATCATGCAAAATAGAAAAAATGATAAAGTTTCTAAAATAAATAAAAGAAGATCGAGAAAAACCATTATTAAGATCAATGCAAAAGAAAACTGAGCAGATCATAGAAGACCTAAAAGCACTAGAAAATAACGAAAGAGAATCGGGCATCAAAAACAAAATAAAAAAGAAACTAAAAAAAATTAGAAATGAAATGCAAAGAGAAAGGGATGCATGGGAAATATTATAAAAACGCAAATAGATGTGTGTAAACAAAGAACATAGTTTCCAGTGGCTCAGAAGAGGAACTCTAAAAGGAAAAACAGAATCAACTGTAGTTGTCCTCAATACTAAGTCGTAGCTACAAAATATTATAGGAGAAAAATTCTTAACCAAGATATAATGAGAAATGTAGGGTATATGTAAAGAATACAACGAAACAACTCACTACATAACGTCCGGGTATAAAATGCTGACAAAGGAAAAATATATAACGAGGCATGATAAAATATGGTCTCGATTACACTGTAGAGATTATAACATAACCAAAGTACACTGTGAGCCAGATTTTTTAAAACTTGGTCAAAATCCCAAATTACAAAATTTTTAGAAATCAACTAAAACACTTATAGAGAAAGGTCTATTTAGGTATTAATATATCGCTACGGTTGTGTCTGTAATTATTTTATAGTGTCTATGTAAAGTGGACACATTTGCATTGTGGCTAATGCTTGACGGAGACGGGCCTTGTTGTTTTTTAACTTTTTGTTTAAGGGTGTCGTATGGCGGAGTATAATTTTATAGCGTACAAGCTTACCGAGAAAGCAAAGCGGCTCACTTTATTTTTTGGAGTTACTGTGCTCACCACAAGCACTTTCGGATTCAGATACAATGGATTTTCAATCTGAAACTTCGGATGACTCCACTAACAACGATTAATCCAAAATAATGTATTAATTCGAAAAGTAAAATTGTTTATTACTTTACTCAATTACAAAAGTCGTTATTCAACAATAAAGAGTGTTTTATTCTACTTTTAAAGCAAACTGAGAATTTGACCAGATATTTCGCATTCTGTCCCACTGTAAAGTGGTATGAACATACGCCACATGCAGCAGAAAACAATGACGAAGCCACGGTATTATGGAACACGTAAATACACATATGTAGGCATATTCCGGCTAATAAGCGCAAAATAACTAAGGCTTGTTTCATAATAGATATTTTTGTTCTCGCGTATGCTAAAATTCCTGAAAGACAAGCAAGAAAACTTCTAAAATAGTATAAAGATTTACAAACATGAAAAATCAAATAATTACAGTTATAATCGCAGCATCAGAAGCAATTGTTAAAGATTGTTTTAGTAATTCATAAACAAGATACCGGGCTGCAAGTCAAAAAACCTTATAAGCAAACCGCAAGAAACAGTTATCCTTATCATGGAGACGTGCTACATAGTGAGAAAACCCAGTGTACAGTGATTAACAAGTAAGCCAACTCGCAAAAAAGTGGGAAACTAACTCGGAAACAAAACGTTGATGTTGGATGATATTTCTGGGTTCCTATAATAGATGTCAAGTCGATCGCACATGCACGCCAAATGGGTACAAGTAGCGACATCTGTTCGAACATATCCATATTATCACCTAAAGCAGGCTACTCACTAGCGAACATGCTCGGCAGCATGTGCGTCAACATGTTTTCTATTGACCACACACCGTTTTACAAACTTCAGTTGGCATAAAACACGGTAACTGTGAAGTGAGTACTAGTGTTGTATTAAAATATAGAATTGTTGTCAAGGCAGCAGAAGCTAACAATTGCCGCAGGCCTGAATATAGTGATGGAAAAGATTACATGTAAGAAAAGAATATGGATAAAGCAATGGCTTTTATTTGAATAATCCTTTCTATGAACATCCCACAAGGATGGAAAAGACTGATATAATTCAATAACTTCTTTCCAGAACACCTTGTTATCACTGAAAGACATCGCGTATGTATGTTGCGTATCCAATTGTGTTTAAAATAATAATGACATCAACAAGTTGTATCTTACAGTAAAAAAAATGTTTACATAAGATTCTGAAATAAAATCCAAATGAAGTTGATTTAGGTTACCTTTATTTTGTAAGTTATGGCTTATGAAAGAAAATATGGTTGTCTTTGTCTTAATTTAATTGTGATTACTGTTATGTAGTACAAAAATTGTTAATACATTGAGTCATGAAACATGTATCGTACTTTGTAACAAGATAACTAGAATATTTTGTTCGTAATTTCCTTTTATGGTATGTGTCTGTGTTTTAAGGTTGCCCAGTCCCGAGCGTTCAAAATATGATTTAAAAGTTTTTTTCTACAACCGTTATAGAAAGTAGTAATAGTAAATATAATATTGACATCTAATTCTATAAATTCAATTACTTGTCTATAGCTTGAAGCAAACTGACCAATCGAAGTTTTATTTATTTATTTATATTATTTTATAATTTTTTAACTGGGCTTGTCAAATACAGATTCGGACAATTTTGCATTTTTACATTTCAAGTGCTCATCATTTTTTGCAGGTTTTTGAACTGCGTCGACAGAAACAGAAGACAAAAAAGGGCATTTACATGGTAGGCCGATACACAACAGAGCCAGAAGAGCCAACAAAAAATATAAAAAATATGATGATAACCTAGTAGTAAAAAAAGAAACATCTAAATGAAAGATTGCGATTTACGTAACTCATAAAAAAGGGGGTATATCATAGTGGTATTAAGCAATGACCATACAAAGCACTTTTTTGATCTAAAATAAAAATTGGTCTGCGTATTTCTAGTTTACTATAGAATTCCCTAGAAAATATAGAAACTGAAAAAGACCCCAATTAAGTAATCCGTTCAATAACAATTGCTCAAAGTGTTACTGCTAAAGTTGAAACATCTGCAAAAGAATCTAGAAAATCCAACACTAATATTTCTCAAGTCGATGGGCCTAAATAATACTGGAGGTTAATGAGATTTGTCAAAGAATTTCGTTTCACAAAATTTGTGGCAGAAATACAATTAGTAAAAAAGCAAAAACTTATGCTCAATTGACAATTCAAGCAAACTAAATGCTGAGAACGTAAATTTCATTCAGTTAAAATAGGTATGGTTGTTCATGCACCTATATCTGACGTAGATAGAAAACGAGTTGATGTTGCAATACGTTAGCAATTGTCTCAGAAATCAGGGAGTGTGGATTTTACCGAACTGACACCACAAATGATATTTTAAAGCAGTTATACTTTGGATCTCAATTTTCTACGTGCAAGTAAAACTTATTAAATCTTGGGAATATTTCAATGAAGAAAAAATATCTCTAAGATTTAGAGCTGTGTAGAACTTTTAAACGTTAACTTTTTACTGAAGAAAGTAAGTAAAAAAGATGCAATTTTACTTACCAAGAGGTTGCCAGCCCTGTGTCAAAAAGTTTACGTCAATAAAGTTTCGGCGATTTGAACAAACATGGAGTGCATGCTATGCCAAGCCACGTACGTAGACCTTTGTTACAAAACTGTATTTTATGTAATTTTGGGTGTTAATGGAAAAATACAATTAATGAAGGAACCGAAGCTCATGCTCAACGCAAATTCAAGTAAACAAAATGTTGAGAATTGCGACGCTTTTTCGGGTTCAGTTCTTATAGAGTTTGTTCTCTCGGTACTAGCGACTTCTCTTGCAGATCGAGATCGAGGTAGCTACAGCAAAGAAAACGACACTCCTGGGGTCTCTTCGAGGTCGGCAGCACTGCTAGTGCAAACTACATGCAAAGCGGTATTTTGGCAAATTCAGAATACTAAGAGGACAGAAGAAAGTGTTATGACGGTTACTGGGATCTACCATAGAGGAATGCAAAATGATGTCGCTGTAGATAGTGGTAACAGTCGATTGGTTGCATTACGGAAGAATAGGTAATTTATGTAAATGATGTCGGTAGGATGGTCAAAAGCGTAAGTAGTTTGTGTAAGTGATGGTAGTAACGGTACCGGTAGGTTGGTTTACTTAGTCACTCTTACTATTTTCTAGAAGACCTTCCTTAGAACTCGGAACTGGAGTTCTGTTTTGAAGTCGGACTGTGCAAACTGCAGACTGTGTCTGATGCATTCCGGTGCACAGGCAGTTCATTACGGTGGGGTCAAAGATACTGAGATAATAATATTCGGGAGGAGAGCGCAATGTTCTTCCCTTGTGTTAATTAAATATTTACAATGGATTATCTAAAAATCGGATTACATAACTGGTCATTAAAAGTAACTCATTACAAAATGTCAAATGAACGATTTCCTCCAGTTAGCATAAGTGTGGCTATTTGTGTACGTACACCCGACGTAGACAGAAGATGAGATGATGCTTGCAATGTATCGATTTGAATATGAAGTAGGTATTATGCCAAGTAGTATGTGCGGTTAGCATGTACGGTCGTTTAAATCCACGAAACCTTGTGACGTAGTCTTTTTGAAACAAGATTTAGCCAGGGCTAGCAACTATTTAGAATAATGATGGGTTAGTGCAATTAAAGATTTTGATAAGTAAAGTTGTTTTCGTACTTTTCAGGCTACAACTGAAAATGTCTATAACTCCTTCAATCTTGAGAATTGCTAAAAAGGTCGCTCTTTTCTTTTACGACTTGTAATGACTTAAGCTATGTGTATAATCAGCAGACTCAACAGTTGATAGACGGTTGAGTAAGATTCTGATGACAGGCGTTGCTACCAACGGCTATATCAAATTGACGGCATTAACGTTACGAAGCGGTCGAAGTAGCGATAGATAGTGGTAGCGATAATTGCTTTTTTTCTGCTGAATGCGCCCATTAATGAAATATCGAATGTATGTTACAGGATACCCAGAAGCAGATTTAGGTTTGATTGAGCCCTAGACCTATTTTGATATGGCCCCTTTTTGTTTTTTAAAGGTGTATATAAAATATACAGGGTGTCCCGTAAATGCCAATAAAGCGTTAGGTAAACATCTTTTTCTATGGGTGCATATTGCAAATCTGCAAAAAGAAAATAAGTTAACATCTTTAACACTAAATAAACAGAAACCAAAGAATCGAATCCAAATAAAGCCATTACGAATTCAACAAATAAATCTGTTGAAACAACAATTACGCCTGATAAAGCACAGAACTGTACAATTTCTTTTTTTGAAGATGCTGTTAAAAATTGAATTCTTGCCAAAACATAGATATGACAAATATGCAAGTCTTGGGTGTACTGATAAATCCGATGAAATTAGTTGCCAGAAATTCTATCAAGCAGTGGCGGATTTGCACATTTGCCGCCAGTAGGTTATTCAAATTTTGCCGCCCCTACCGACCTCTACAATTCGATACCCTAGTTTACAATCATATTAATTACAATTTTTTTGTCAATAAAATTGTAAACTTTATCTAAGTGGTGAAACATATTACATGTTGAATTATTTGTGTGGACCTAATAACATTTTTTAGGTATATAAATATGAATCTTTTTAATTTCTGTAGGACATAAAAAAAATGTTGGCCCCAAATTTGCCGGACCTAAAATCTGCCGCCGTAGGCTCCAGCCTACTCAGCCTGCTGGTAAATCCGCCACTGCTTTTAAGTTTTGACAATTTTATGGTTCATTATCACTGGAATAAAGTCAATAAATCTTTGATTTCTTGCTATACTTTGGTTCCTGGGTTTGAATAATTTTGTATTTACCTGCAGCAGCTTTGCCAAGTTTAAATTTCTTTTTTTTGCTTTGTGTGACAAATCTACATTGAAACATTCGTGTTTTCGATTTTGGCATCTTAAGAGGTAGAGGGAGGCTGCTATCTAAAGCTTTATTGGCATTTACGGGACACCGTGTATAATAATAAAAATATAAAAAAACAATTGCTGTGACAAAAGACCAAGAGTTGAGAAAAATCTATTCAACATTTTTATATTTTTAAAATTCCCAAAATTTTCAATTGGTCAATTAATATTTTCTTTATTTCAATAATTAGATACTCAACCATGTTAAGGTATAAGTGCAAACATTGTTGTCAATTAGACTATTTACTTCTGTAAGTTAGAGACCAGATTTACAAATTTACTGTTTTTGCATAAATACCTTAGAAATAGTATGAAATCAATTATATATGTAAGTTTTTAGCAAAATATGTTCACTTCGATGCAAGTGTTTCACGTGTTATAAACATAATAGTCACAAAATGTTGTCTAGTTATTACAGCACGTATTCTTTAAATAATAACTATTGTGTTACTATTTGTATACAAATTGCTAAATCTCGTTCACTCAGATCTTTTAACTATAAACTCCGGCTCACATTTTTTATATTAAAATTGTTAAAAATGCACAGTCAACATTACCTACATTTCATGCCATTAACAAAAGATATAGCAGTAATCTAGTTTCCACAAAGCATTTGCTCTTGTTTCCTTAATTATCACCAAGAATAGCTTTTGTCTGGTACATGAATATGAGAGAATGAAGAGAAAAACACTAAACTTGTAGTTTAGTAGTAACACAGTCTTTGACGACCAATGTCTTGAAGTTACTCGTAAATCCACTTATGATGGATAATTTTATTGGGAGTTCAATTACAAATACCTAACGTTCAAAGAGTACTTATAGTAACTTATTTTGAATATACTGTATATTTTACTACCACTTTCTCTTACATGTTAATAAAAGTGAGATTATTTCATTGCTAGTGTTTTGCACATAGAACATTATTTAATTCAGCTACTCAATTTAATAGATTGTAAATTCACATCTCGAGAAAAATGCAAATTTCTGCTTATCATTTACAAGCTATCAGGTAATAAAAGAAGAATTCTGTATTTGAAAGACATTTAACGGAAAGAAACTTCTTATTCTCTGAATTTATCACTTTACGCACGTCCATCCATTCCATTAAAGAAGTGGATGTTCGTTTATGGGGTAGTATATCCCGCACAAGGGTCCAATTACAGAAAAATAGTAATAATAACAAGACTTTTATAGAGCACTTCCAGAAAAAGTCCAAACGGGTGACTGGTGACATGACGTCCTGATGAATCCCGGAACAGCAAGAGCGAAAGATGTAAAAAAATCCGCCCTTGCTTTCCGCTCAACGACCCTCTTGCGGTAGCTAAGCATGGCGCGTCTAAACTTTAAGAAGAAAGCTTTTATAGTAAAGGTCCCAGCAAGTGATGAAAGAAATAAGAACGCGCGTGGGGATTGAATGGTAGGGGGTTAGGGGGGTTGTAAGGCTATGCTCTTATCTCCAGTTAAGATTTCACATTTACGGCGGTTCTTGTCGCGGGTTTATGGTTGTTTTTACGAGCCAGCAGAGTAGGCTGGCGGGAGATTGCCTTCTTTTGCTTACTTCCGTTCTAAATTGGAACTGCTGCGACCTGGATTTCCGGTATGGACGTATATGTTTCCGTTACATTCAATTATGTAGTTACACAGGATTAGTGCTTGTATTTTGCCACCCTTTTATGAGCCTCTGTTTGCCGAAAACAACTAAGTTTTTTTTTTAGGGTGCTTTTACTGAAAAAACTCTCGAGACGCTCGGAAATTTATCAGATAGCATCTATTTTTTTAAAGCAAGTTTTTGTTTTCTAATTTTTAAAAATCTTAATAGAGTTAATGTACAAACTGTGGGAGTTTATAAATTCCATTCTGTAATGGATAAGTATTATGAAGTTTCAAATGAATCTTAATTTAAATGTATTTCAAGATACAGTTTTATTCACCAAAACATACATTTAAAAGACAAATGGAAAGCACAATAAGTAAAACTAAAGGAAACGGGAGCGGAATACGGAAGTAAAAATGCCGTCACGTTCTCAAAGCAGCTTTGCGAATCGTTTGACCCGTAAAACCAAATGAAGCCGACCACACAATATTCGCACTTATTGCTTTAAAAATAAAAATGGTCTTTTTCTTTCCATGCCGATCTTCGAATGGGGGGGTTAGAGTAGTACCACTACAAAAACGACATTTTCTGATTTTATGGGGCAGCAAAATATTTTATTCCTTTGTATTTTTGTTACTTTTCAAACAGAACTGAAAATAAAATTCAGGATAGATATAAAACATTCCATTTTGATGCTAAACTTTCTCATAATGAAGAAAAGGGCACTAACTCCAGCCTGAACACATCAGTAGTTCTCGTATACTATTACTATGGTTTTTTCTCTTTTGATTTATTTAATAAAAAAGTGACGTGCCTTAATACATCCTTTTGTAGACAAATTCAGGATAGTTACATAAATCTCATTCCGATATCCATTCAATAGATTTCTCTATAAGCAATTTAAATCTTAAATATATAGAATTTCCCTAAATATCTAAGCATGAACAATTTTGGAAGGCGATTGCTTGCTTGGTGGGGTAATTAACCAGCATAGTTCCTAAATTACAGGGTTTTAATGTACAAAAAACTCGAGATTTCAAAAGATTTATTTTTACAAAAACCCCTAAAATATAATTATAATAATTGCTGGAAATGGCCACCACATATATAAATCTAGTTATTCCCCTTCTAATTGGTTGACCAACCCTTTCAAAAGCATTAGGTACATTGCGGATTGTTTTATGCGATTTCTTAAGTATTCAATATCTTCTTGGGATGCTACAAATCAAGAGTTTAAGCTGGTTCTAGAGAAAATAATCCAAGGAATTCAAATTCAAGGATTGAAGCAATCAAGTGTGTTGTCCAACTTATCTAGTGGTCTGAATGCCCATTAGCCAAATATTGACAAAAGTTTGGCTGAAATGTGCTGGAACACCGTCATGCATAAACCACATTTAGTATCTGATCTGCAATAACATATGTAATGTTATTTTAAAATTCGCACTAAATCCGCCCCTGTTTTTCAGTTTCGTTTGGATATTTGTTTTCTTGACGCGCAATATTTAAATTGTTTCATTAAACGAATGTTTGTCATAATGTTATTTTAAAGAATTAATATTTTTGTGGTCTCGACACCTAGACTACAGTAGACGTGTCTTTCGTTGATTTCCAATATCAAATTCCGAGAATCATTAGTTGCAACATTGCAGTCACACAGTCTCGGGGAAGTCAAATTTAAACTAGCGAATCTACAAGTAAAATTTTCCATTGTCGCATAAAGAGTATTAATGTCTTAATCTGTTAGGGTGTATATCCGACTTTTTAACCCCACTTCCGTAAGTACGAACTGCGTGACAAAAACGCAGAGGTTAGGCATTACGTGGATAGCTGTTGACTTGAACCAACGTGTGGTAATTTTCGACGTTTACCTCTACATCCCCTAATTGGATTCAAACCAAATTAAGTGAAGCGACCCTCCTAGAAAAAAAAAGAGATCGGACTGGAGAAATCGTAATTTCTTCGTGTCAGAGACGCGCAATAGTCGCGGAAGAAAGTGGTTTGTTTGCCAAAAGCAAGGCTTATAAATTTCGTTATCGTGGGGAATGTGTAACCCAAATATAATTACGCTGGTGTCCTCCAGGAAGCAGAAATTGTAGAGGGTAGGAACGCAACCATTTTGGCCCCGTTGGTGTAGCATCTGTGTCTATACTACATTTTGGAAGCTCCGCAAAATTTTAATAGTACTTGAGACTGGATTTTGTTCTTATGTTTTTTTTGCGATTAACGTAAAATAAGTGGTTGTTCTTCGAAATTAAAGTTTTCTCAATTATTGGATCTAGCTGCCTTTCGTCGGAAAACAGAGGTCTGCATATACCTTCTGGAAGAAAGAATTCCTGTATGAGTAAGAAAGAAAACCTGCTCTGTTTCATTATATGAATTTTAATGTTTAAAGACTAGGAGAACGTCGAACTTTGTGAAATATTTTATACGAAAACTTTGCTTAGACAGGATCAGTTTCGTATTGTTTTATTGAATCATAATTTTTACAAGTAACTTTTTAACTAATTTGTAACAGAAACGTTCCCAGGTAATTTTAGCTGGTGTTTGATAATTTGTTGCAACAAAATTACTAACTTGGCAATCATTTCTTTGTTCTTAAATGTAAAGTTCAGTTGCCAATATTTATCAATTTATGGTCAAGTTTACCTTAGTCGGGTTAATTAATATTTGAATTTTGATCGTTTGTGTTCTATTTTAAAATTTTAACGTAACAGAATCATTTCGCTTTGTTTATTGTAATAATTTGTTTTTCTTATAGTTTGTTTCTGTTTTTTTTATTATTTTATCGATTCTGTTCTCCAAACAGAAATTAATTTATACATCTTATTGATATTCTTTTGTAATGATATTTTGTTATTGTTTTTGTATTTTTGTTTGTGTGTGTTTGACTCATTTTTTTTATTATCATTATTGTTTTAATAAATGTAAGTAAGGTAGACTTCTTGTATTTTTGTTTTTGTAAGTGGATCTCTGGTCCAGGCGAAGCAGCTTAATTTCATTATTTTGTTCTTTTGGCTATCAAAAAGCACGTAGTGTATATTCCAAATTTCATTTATAGACTAGATATCTTTGCTCAAGAGAGAAGTAAATTTTGAATTGGCATTTCTCTCTTGTATCGTTTTAAAAGAAGGAAGTCTTCAGAGGACTTCCTTAGCAAAATTAAGTAAGACAAATCAAGTGCTTATACAGTGTTTATTTTGTGTATTGAGTCTCATTGGTGAAACGTCAGAGCGAGTTTTAATAGAGCTTCCACGAGGTAAGTTACACACAGGGTGAGGTTTCGTAAGAGGCCTATATACAGGGTGTCGGATTCACGAGTAGTCGCGTGACCGATCATCAGAACCCTTCGATCTACGACTGCTGGCGCCCTCTTTTACGACCATCTATTAGTTTAATAAGAGTTTTGGAAAACGGTGAGCTTCTCTCTGCGGCATGAGCTACGGGATTTAACATCTACCATTGGTCTGGACGGGACTCGTGCATACCTTTGAGCACTGGCCCGTTACACATACCTTGCAGAGTATAGGCAGCTCCTCTTTAACAGAATGACGATATAAATCACATCAAAATTGATGTTATAGTTATTATTGTTGAGTAACCTTCTGCCCATACATGATTATTGTAGAAGTAGTAATGGTATTCCTGGAGAAGTTTGCTTTATTAGTATACAAAAGACTTGTGATTAAAAATTTCCTACAACCCTTTGAAAAACCCGCTGACGCGAAACGATTTGTTGAGGAATATCTCGTAATAAAAATATCCTATGCACGTACACGTTCAATAAGATATGGATACAACTGTTTCTCTCTTAAAAGCCTTCATACTGTTGACTTATATTTAGCTTAACAGCAATTTCTTTTGTACTTGTACTTAGTGCTCTGCAAGTGATAAAGAACTTAGCTTCGTAAGATCGCCTACAATCAGCTAACCCCTTTTTTAAAGCCACTATATCACAAAAGCCTTGGTGGAGAATACTAATGTTTCTTTTAAGAATAATTTTTAATAAAAAGTTGTGATTCAGAGTGTATACTTAAGTGTAACGTCGCGTAAATGTAAGAAAAACTAATTCTACCACAGAACCACTAAGTAATGTTAAATTCAGTACCTCAGACATCAAGATTGAAAATAGAATGAGTGGCGGACATAAATGTAACACCTTTCCTCCCGCAACACTAAAAAGTTGTTACTTGATGTTTGGGAACCCCTTGGGACCTGATGAATACATTTTCCTTAAAACTGTCTGATATTGGTTCAACCAACCTATTTGGAAAGAAGATATAATCAACTAGAAGCAAAAATTTTTAAACCAAGTTTATCGCGTGCAATATGCAAATCGCAATTAAATTAAAAAGTTGATTTGTGAACTATCACGTGCAGGAAATTGACATTTAAATACTCAAGTCTGGTCGTAGTTATCTATAAAAAAGATGGTGTAAAACGACTTTATAGTTTTTGTAGACCTCTAGACTCAATCATACAAAGATGGAATATTCCTATGCCTTTTGTCGATGGATGTTCAAACCAATTAGCCGATATTAATAGGTATTTCACTCTTCTAGATTTATTAAGTAAGCGGATACTGTCAAGTTCTTATTAACGAGAAATGTCGACCTCTGATGTTGTTTATTACCAGACCGCCAGTACGAGATTAATAGTTCCGTTTGGTTCAGTTGATCCACCAGGTGTCAATAAACTGATGATCTTGATTGTAAAAGGTATTCCACTAAGTGCAGTTTTGACATACATGGACAATATTAATTAAACATCAAGACTTTCAAAGAATTAGAGATTCAACGCAGAAGGTGTAAGATCAAGGCTACAAAAAAAAATAGATTAAAATCAACAATTTTACAGTTTTCCAATTTTTGAGACTGCGTAGGTATTTCAAAAGATTTGTGACAAATTTTTCCTGATTGCAGCACTTTGGAAGCAAGCAAAGAAAGCTGTAATATTCTCAGGAATACAATTGAAGAAGGTGCCTTTGTCGAATTGAAAACCATCTTTAGTAAACAACCAGTATTACATTTATACAATCCAAAATCTGGAATTCAAGTCCATACTAATGCTTGTAAAATGTTTGGAGACATACTGTTACAAAAAGTATCTCTTGATTCTGGATGAAGACGTCTGGCCTACTTTAGACAAAAAGTCATCACAGTTTTGAGTCAGAAGCTCTAGCTGTAGTAGAAACGTTTGAACGTTTTAAAATGTGGGGATGTGGAACAAACAAGTTTGCGTTTAATCAAGTTCCATTTGGTTTAGTGAATTCCCTAAGTGTCAATAAACTGATGATCTTGATTGTAAAAGATCTTTCACCAGATATGATTTTGACATACATAAACGATATGTTAATCTTGAATAAGAAGGCAGGCGGCGGACTTAAGAATTGAAACAGTTTTCTAATTTATTAATCAATTTAGTTTGACGTCAAAGAGTTATACGATCAAGATTATACTTACAATAAAACACCAGGTAGTAATTAACCATCAACGTATATTGAAATTCTGAATAAGTTTAACTTGTATTTACAAATACAAATTGAGTAATCACAATAATAAGTTTTATACAAAAATTTAATTGTTCCTTTAGAAAAGAAGCTAAAATTGACAATTTCGATAGAACCAAAATTAAAAGTTTCTATGCATTAAAAATTTTACTCCTGAAGCTAAACCAATTAGCAATAGAAAATTATTATAACACTCTAACAACAGATTTTGACAAAAAAAATTAAATATAAGGATATTCACTTTAAAAAAAAGAATTAATTGAATTTTTGAATATTAGATAGTAATGACAAAAATTGTTAAATGAATAAACAAATTTTAAAGCATTTAAAAATAAGGAAATAATCGTAAAAATTGACAAAAATAAGTCCAAGGTAACAAGATAAAATTTACACAAATGTTATCATAAAGTACACCAGGCAAATAATCTCAAATTGTTCAAGCGCTAAGAGAAAAATTCAAACACCAAAGAAATGCCAATAAAAATTTTTGATATAATTATTTGTATTAAACTGAAATTACAGGAATTAAATTTTCTAAAAGAATGAATTTGAAATCATTTCGGTGTACGATGAAATTTAAGTAAAAAAATTAAACAATTAAAGCAAAATTCGGATAAGCGTTGAAGTTATTAAATAAATCTTACCACAGTGATGAAGGAAACAGCTTTCGATCGAAATTTGCTTGCTGAAAGTAAAATACACCTGGAAAACAATGATCAAAAAAATCTTCAATTTAAATCCGAATAGTACACTAATCCTGAAAATTAGATTGTTTAAAAAATTTTGAAGTTACAGGCCCAACAAAGATTTAAATTACATTGGGTTTTAATAAAAGTTTAAGATCCTTATTAACATGAAGGGGTCACTTTAAGTTTTTTAAGCAAGAATTTAATTAACAAAAAAATAATTGAACTGAATTAATCTAAGTACAAATTGGTACCGGATGGAACCTAAAATTTCTTAAATGTCGGTTTTTTGTAAGCGATTAACCTGTCCGCTTCTGAGACTTCCGGTGAAATGATTAAACTAGATAGATGCTAGCTTGGGAATCCAGCATCCCTTGTGGTAGCAATCCGAGGTCGACAATCAGACGGTCGTTGAAAATTACAATTAACATCGATGAGCCCACGGACTCCCTAGAACTTCCTTGGTTTCCACCAAAGAAATCTCTCTGAGATTTGTTAACAACAGAGGAATCCGATGTGCGGTCTAATAAAAAAACTGCAGACAAGGAACAACCATTAGTTTCGAAGACGCAAGGGATGCGAGAAAAGAAGTTAATTCACCCCTTGATAAAAGGGTTTTTTTTCTAAATTCTCCTACGAGGAAATCGCCCCAGCGAGAGAAAGAGGTACAGGAAACACTTGCACTCCTCACGACTCGATTCTTTCTCTCTGGCCCGCTTGTCGCATTCCCCCCAGAATTCGAAAGAGTTTTACCGGTCCGCAAATTATCACCCTTCCCATGGAAGAAATAAACTAATTTAATCGTAAAATAATGCAAGAATCGGGTATTTATACACAATCCTAGTAATTGGAATCTTGTTGCAAAGCAAAGAAATAAGTTGTTAAAGGAACTTTTGTATATACACGGTGTCTCACAAGGAAGGATGATAATATACCGTGAGATTTACCATGTGATGGGATGATAACGACAAAAGACCATTACAAACTCGAGATCCATTCTCATCTTAGAATACACATCCCTACTGTATCCTGTTGTTGTCCTTTTGCTTCCTATGAATACATACGTGTCCTGTAAATAGAAGAAACGCGCACACTTCGGATTATTGTGTTAATCTCAATGATTTTTGTTTTACAGTTGTTACGGGAAAAACTGGGATCGATATGCCACTTGCAATGCTAGCCTTTATACAGTCAAAGACGGGTCGTGAGCTAAGAGAGCTTTATAGCGAACGATAAACGATAAGAATGGAACGATAATCTTAGGGGTTTTGGGATTAAGAGAGCGCCAGCTGTAGTAGGATGTCGGTGGTCTAGTTTCGAATAGAAGATCTTCCTATATAGGTCAAATGGCGAGATGTAAGCCAGGGTCGAACCACAGGTCCGAATAATACACAGATAAATAAAGTGGAGATCGTACTGCACTCTAGTTAGATACTTACTTTCATAAGGTAAACTCAAGATAGTGATTCCGTATGAAAGCGTTGACGCCACTGGAACCCAGGTCAGCTGTTTCCTTTAAGGCTTAATAAGTACGCACATAGCCCAATAAAAGATCAAAATAAATTAATACATATATTGGCATACTATAGCAAAACTAATATACAAAGAAAACAAGATACAGCAGTCCGGTTTACACTTTTGGACAAACTTCATATACCTAAATAAACAATAATAAACAAAGAAACAAAAGTACAAGATATAAACAGATACACGATAAAGCGAAACTCATCAACATTCACGGTTCAGCAAACCAGTACAATGCAGGAAGTACTGGAATAGTGAAAACAAAGTACACAAACATATAATAAGATTCACTGATCGTTTATGAGAGAAGCATAGACATTAATTAAAAATAGGGAAAACAAATAGTCCCGACGTTTGAATTTAAATTTGTCACCTGCAGATGTATTGCAATTAACCGTGGATTTCAGCAATGTAAATAAACAATTTGGCAAACAAGATAACTTGATAAGATAGTTGAATAGTAAAACGCTTCGTTAACAACATTTAACATATATGAACGGCAAAGATCAATACTAATTTCATAAATATTGTTCATAGAAGAAGGCAAACAAATAAAAGATATCAGGATTCGTAATAAGATAATTAGGTTATAAAGCAACAAGCAATATGTTACTATTATACAAATAATCTTAACGAACCTTTCACCACAGTAAACGGTTCGACGGGTTTTTCACTAATCTTAACTGGTGTTCTGAGGTTTTTCACCAGTACGAAGCAACGAGTAAGTAACCTTTGCAACGGGCTACTCTTCTCCATCCGGTTGGTGACATGGCGATAAAATGTAGATAGATTTCGTAAGTGATTGCGAAAGTTTGCTGGCAAATGGTGTGAGCCAACGATACTTGTTCATAAGATATTAAACAGAAAGGTAAAAGGTATTTACCATAGCAGGAACTATCCTTTAGAGAGCGGGACCAGCTGTTAGCACAAAGTTCACTAACCTTACGGCACTTTGTCACGAGTTTTAATTCACAACTTTTACATAAATGTATACAGGTATGGGCGTCTCCCTCATACGTTCGATAATAAAATATTTTAATTGACCTGTAAAATATCTAGGTAGAGTAAGGTAGTACAAATTTCGTTTTAAGCTCGGTAGAAATTGTTAAATAAATAGCGATACGGTAGTTTGAGAGTTCCTTGTGGAATTATTAGCACTTTCCACCGATCGGCGACAACTTTTAGGTACGATACGGTGAAGAACGCTACCGGATTATCCCGGGAAGATGTCCATCAATAATTTAGTGAAGACAGAATCTACTCGTGAGGATTACACTCAGGTTTATCACAATCTTGTTAGAAATTAGTCTATCACTCGACTACTTCATGATAGCCCGCAAGATTCGTATTTTCCAAGTTCCACAAGCGAAGACACAACAAAGTGTGTTTCTGCGTACATGCTTACACGGTAAACGAAGAACTCTCTCGAGTCTTTAAGCAAGAAGTGTCATTTCCAAAAACCCCCCCCCCCAAGAGGGTTGTACCAACAACTAATTGACTGTTTTATATATCGCACGATCGGACAAACCAATCAAATAATATAGGAAGGGTGTGCTTTAGCGCGAAGCTAGCACCTTGCACTAGATAATTACAGGGGATATAAATCTTGTCTTTACTAAACAAGCTGACAGATTTATAGTTTTAGGCAAAAGATAAGCGTCTGAAATTCTGTAAATCGCATAAATGAAACCAGAAAAATATAAAATTAGAGACGAAATATATCTCTAATTTCATATGTAAGCAAGCATTTTATCAAAGAATATTAGAGAAATTCAACGTTTCCAAGTCATAAATTACAACAATGTCAAGGAGCGTTAATTTTATATTGTAGGAAGACGTTGAACTTGATTTTTAAAAAGGAATAATTAATTTACAGGGGAAAAGATTCAAAATAAGAGAACGATATATGGTTATTTATAAGAATAAATAACTTATTAACGAAAAGTTCGCTAATTACAAAATTTTCCTAACACACTGTTTGTTCAAATGCTGTATCTTAGTCCCGATTCCTCAGCTTTACGAGTCCCTCTTTAAAGGTAAGTACTCATTATTATTAATATTATCATTATTATATTTATTATTATTATTATTATTTACAGTTCACTACTGATTAATTCATTGCGGGAATGTATTTTTTTTTTTGTTTACGCCACACGTGGAATACAAAAGCAAAAGATGTCTTTGTCAAACCGAAAACCATATGAAACCTCGGGGTCACTTCAGACAAAGTCATTATAGTTTTGATTTAGAAACACTAGCCATGGTAAAAATGTTTGATCGTTTCAAGATGTATCTTTTGGAGCAAATTTTTAGTTGGTGCTGATTGAGTTTCTCTGAAAACAATATTAACAAAAAAAGGTATGTTCCCACATGTAAGATATCAATTTCTAAATCTTTACAATAAAGACAAAAAAACATTTAAACGCTCTCAATCGAAGCCTAACAAAACATAGTAGCGATATTGGAGAAGCAGATTTAAAGATTTACACTAAGAAAGACGAAGAGTGTGATTGGTTGCCAACGATGCAATTTCGAAATACAGATTTGAAAACGTTAAGGAAGGAACCTACTAATAATGAAGTAATACAGATATGTTGAAATAGCAAGATAGTTATATAAGTGATGAGCTATGAAAAAGTAGAAAAGATTCTGATTCATTTGCAGCAGCAACAACAAAGAAACTAACACATCGTTCAATAAGTCCCGAGACTAACAACGAAAACAACATTTTTTTTTTCAAAAATCATTTTTATTCATCAATATAATCTCCTTTTAGAGTGATACAATCTTTCCAACGCCTTTCCAACATTTCTATACCATGTTTATAGAAGGATTTATCCTTTGCTTCAAAATAGGTTTCAGTTTCGGCAATGACCTCCTCATTCGAGCCAAATTTTTTTCCCTGGAGCATGTTTTTGAGATCAGCAAAGAGCCAGCAGTCGCTGGGGGCTAAATCTGGCGAATACGGGGGGTGGGGAAGCAAATCAAAGCCCAACTCGTAGATTTTTGCCATTGTTTTCATGGACTTGTGGCATGGTGCATTGTCTTGCTGAAAAAGGATTTCTTTCTTCTTCATGTGCGGTCGTTTTGCTGCGATCTCCTCCTTCAAACGTACCAACAAGTCAATATAATAATCACTGTTGATCGATTTACCTTTTTCCAAGTAGTCAATGAAAATGACGCCATGTGTACCCCAAAAAACAGACGCCATGATTTTGCCAGCAGATTGCTGCGTTTTTGGACGCTTTGGGCGGCTTTCGCCAGCCATGCGCCACTCAGATGATTGCCGATTCGACTCCGGAGTGAAATGATGTATCCATGTTTCATCCATGGTCACGTATCGACGCAGGAAATCCTTTTTATTGCGAGTAAATAGCGATAAACAGCTCTCTGAATCGTCGATTCGTTGCTGTTTTTGTTCCATTGAAAGCAATCGCGGCACCCACTTGGAAAAAACCTTTTTCATGCTCAATTTTTCATGAAGGATTGTAAATACGCTTCCAGATGATATCTGTGTCATTTCTGCAATCTCACGGACCTTTACTTTGCGATTTTTCATTACGATTTTGAATACCTCACTCACATTTTCCGGTGTAACGGCTTCCAATGGCCTACCCGAACGTTCCGCATCGTTTGTGTCCGTACGACCACGTTTAAACTCAGCATACCAACGACAAATCGTTGATTTAGATGGAGAGGAGTCCGGGTAACGTTTCTCAAGCCATTGCTGGGCTTCTACGGTGTTTTTACCCATTAAAAAACAATGTTTTATCAACACGCGAAACTCGCTTTGTTCCATTTTTCAAACAAATTACAAAGTGACTTTACTCTAACCTCGATAACTCTGCTGTTTGTGGTCCAATCGACGTGAAATTTTTACACGTTTCATGTGAAGGTTCGCACTCTAGGGAAACGTGGCTAGTTTGGTACTACTAGCACCATCTCTGGGTTAGTCTCGGGACTTATTGAACGATGTGTTATTATTTCAAGTGCTCAATGTGCTTATCATAAGGTGGAAAAAATCTAAAGAGAACTACACTGGATTGGAGCAGTGCCATACCTTTCCCTATTGTCAATACGAATCACATTAGTCATTTTGTTAAGGGCTAATCTTGTATGCTAAGACAATTTTACTAAATTATACGATTCTTAGAGCAGTATCGTCTACGAGAACAAAACCAGCCATATCAGTATATTCGTGAGATTAATATAACCGATCGAGGCACGGCATTACATCCAGAAGATCTGGACTGCAAGATAGTCCGATTAAACAGAACGGCAAAATCAAATGTTGCTCATTGCCTCAACAACGATTTACACTAAAGAGTCCGGTAAGATTAGAATTAGAAATTTGCAGATTGCTTTCATCCTAGAAGTGTCCTACAGAATCAGTTGATACTAGCCTTAAAACAAGAACAAGAGTAAACCTTGATGAAGAAACAAGCGAAGCATTAAATGATATTGAAACCAACTGTAAAAAACAAATCAAATTTGAGAAACAATATATTGAACCGAGAAAGCACAAAGAAGATCTAGTCTTAAGGAAAAGAGAAGTCAGGTCAGTCAAGGAAAGTGATATCCAAGTATAAGAGGCCATATCTAGTATATACAGTTTTAAAGATTAGACCATATTTGTTAACAGACATTCCAGGAGCTGAAAGAACCCAAAGAGCATTTAAATAGTACCTAGTTGCCACTGACTCAAAACTCAACAAAACCTTAATGTTTTCTTAATGAATATTTTATCTGATGAGTCCGATAATCTGACAAGAAAGTGAACTTAGATACCCCATCCCATAATAACGTTAATTCATAAAGTTAAGAAAGAATAAATAATAGAATAACATCATAATTGCTAGGCTTAAATTATGTAATGCTATAATGCCTAATCAGTAATGAACTAGAATTATGAAAGTATCGAGATGTATAGGTTACTTCAAACAAAAAACAATAGTAAATTATCTTCTTTCACACATCCCGTACGTTATCTGTGTTTTGTTACTGAAAAACTAGTACATCTAGTATAGCTGAAAAGGAATAAGTACCTGCTAATAATTTTTAGTTTATTACGTCACCAAATTGTTTTAAGTGGAAAATTTAAAAACATCATGTGCTGGAATTGTGCCGTCCGTTTCCTACATCACTGACAATTATATGGCTTCAGAAACATATGCATGTGCTAATTACATATACTAGTACATAGTAACCGCAGTATAACACTTCTTCTAATGACTAATAAGTTATCTCCGAATGTTAATTATTGAGTTTCTTATCGCAGAGCTCAAAAGATATTGAGAGATAATTTACGTAAATTCTACATAGGTTTAACCTAAAGTAACATCATGCTGTGTATACTATAACGTAATTAACGCTGAAAACAAAATATTTACGTTTTAGCACAAGTCTCTTATTATGTTGCTCTAATTAAAACTTTTTAAATACTAATTCAATTCTATTTTACTCTTACTAGGAAAAATATTTAATTGCAAGTATATTTTTCTCAAGTGGGTAAAAATACTTAAAAAAGCATTAATGTGTTTTAGTGTAATTGATTTTCCTTTTTTCTTTTAGAAAATTTGCTTCGATTTTCGGGGCTTATCAAAAATAGATTTATCTACTTCAGAATCATAAGAATGATTTCGCCCCTTCACGAAAGGATTATTGAAGATGAATTGGCTTCTTCTCGAACTGGATTATCGGAGTGATTTGAGGGATGATTTCCTATTTCTCTTATAAACGGATAACAAAATATTCTATTTCACAGCGGCATCACTACAAATTACATACAAAATCGATGTTATTAGTTTTTAGAAATGCTGCATAACCTATTTTTGTAGAACAGTTGAGCGGCGTCATAGAATTTTATGGTTTAGGACTTTATTGGAAGTTTTTATGTCGTCAGCACTATGTTACCCTTAGGTGTAAATCATAGCGGAGGGCTGAAACAGTAGCTTTTCTGCGTTACCGACACTTTTATAGACTCCGATTTAGAAGAATCGATGTGTTCTTTAGTACGTTCCGCTCTAAATGGCTTTAAATGAAGCTGTTCTTTTGTAGTAGTTTTATATCACGCTTTTGGTAATCGCCACTCGATTTTTATGTGAATGTTGGATTTTTGAGACTTTTGCTTTATCTCATTTATTCTTCCTTTTTGGTTAATTAAGAGAAAACTTCGCGATTTTTAAAGTATCGTTAGCAAAGTAAAATTTACATTTGAAAGTATTTTCTTTGAAGTAAACCTGTTATTTACTTTTTAAGATTTTTAGGCAAATTTAAATTATATTATTATAACGTAATAACATGATAGCCAATATCGCCAATTAATCTAGTCTTATTTTATACAGGGTGTCCACGAAAGTCATACCAAATTCATAGAACAGCTTCTGTGACTAAAATAAGAAAAGAAAGTTTTTGAACTGAAGGTTAGAAAAGAGATTAACCCAAAACGTTACTGGATAAATGATATAAAGTTTCATAAACTGGAGGTGATGTAAGAAAGGTCTATTTTAATTAAGATATGTCTTTCTTACTCAAAATATCTTAACAAAAAGTTTTCTAGATTCGAACATTATTCTGCATTTGATTGCTAAATATTTCATAAGTTTCATTTTTTAGATAACCTTAGAAAGAGAAGGTTATAAAAGTTGGGTCAAGAATTTTTACGGTCCAATACCAAGGAATTAGAAAGAACATCTTTAGTGGTACCGTAGTTTGGAGCGAATTTGATTTTCGAGGGCGAAATTGATCACTAGTTCCCCGCCAAGTATTTTCAAATGCAATACCATAATTACCCTTTTGTTTGCGCTTGCGTTTATTACATTCAATGAGTGAAGGTTCAGTTGTGAGACGTGCATTATTGTATCGATCATTTTGTCAATTATTTCTGTAAAACAAGAATTAGAAATTTATAGTGTGAAATTGACACCTTTTGCATACTTAGGAACTTTCATTGGTAAGTATTATTTGAGAATATTTTTTGTAATTTTTGCAAAATATACGTTTTAGTTGATCTATCGTTAACCCGAATAGTAGATTATAAAAGCGGAAAACTTTACACATTGGCAGGAATTTTGCGACTAAGATGGCGGGGTCAAATAGATCACACATGAGGGGGGAGATTGATCACTGATCAATTTGGCCCCATCATTTTTTACTTAGCTGATTGTTGTTTCTATTGCTGTATCTATTTGTTTTTTATTTTAGACTAATGTAAATACAATGGTACGTGTATATAA
>VTPC01003649.1:0-14131 GCA_011009095.1 Ignelater luminosus | reverse complement strand
AAAAAAACTATAACAGATTACTTTAACAACTTACGTAAAACATTGCAAGATGTTCCACCGTGCAACATATTTAATTACGACAAGACAAATTTGCAAGACAACCCAGGGAATAAAAAGATGCTTTTTCGGCATGGTACTAAATACCCAGAAAGAATTTGTAATTTTACGAAAAGCGCTACCTCTGTAATGATGTGTGGGTCGGCATTTGTTACCTCCATACGTTATTTATAAATCTGAAAAGCTGTGGGTTCAGTGGGCGGAGAACGGCCCCAAAGAGCGTCCTTGCTGCAACAAAAGATGTTGTGCATTAGGAGCTAGATATAATCGCACACATCATGGATGGATAGACGCCCAAACATTTAGTGACTGGTTCACTTTATGTTTTCTACCTCATGCAAAAGAACTAGAAGGTAGAAAAGTTTTGCTGGGTGATAATTTATCATCCCATTTTACCAATGAGGTGTTGCAGTTATGTGAAGAGAACAATATTGCCTTTGTTTGTTTACCAAAAAACTCTACACATCTAACACAACCTTTAGATGTGGGGTTTTTTAGAGCATTTAAGACATCGTGGAGGTCAACTTTTTGTAGATGGAAGCAGTCACATCCGTCTTATACATCAATCGATAAAAAAGATTTTGGTCAATTACTAGCTAGTTCTCTAATTGAAATAGATAAAAAAGGGGAAGGTGGTACCTTTGCCATTAAAAAAGATTTAGTCGCTTCTTTTAAAGCCACTGGAATCGTACCTTTAGATCCAAAACGAGTCTTAAATAAGATTCCAGGAGAAGATGACATTGACAATAATTCTGTTAACAATGTTTTAGTAAACTACTTACAACAACAAAGATTCACGGCTACACCTTCAAGACGGAACATTAAAAGACAAAGGCTTGAAGTAGAACCAGGTAAAAGTGTAACCGCTCCTAATGAATCAACTTCAGAAGATGAAACAGAACTACAACTACACGATGATTCTGACAACGGGCTTACTGAAGAAACCGGAGGCGAATCTGAATATTATTCAGCAAATAAGAATTTAGAAAAAGGAACATATTTGTTGGTTAAAGTACTAGGAGGAAGTAGAAAAAAGACAACATATAGGTATGTTGCAATAATTGAAGAATCAACAGATGAAGGAATTGTAGTACTGGGTACGAAGTCTGTGAATAGCACACGAAATATATTCAAAGCTGTAAAGAATGACGAATTTATAATTGGAAACTTAAAAAACTACCCGTATATTTTGGGTTCCTCTATTAGTCTATAAATTAAAAGCTGAACAATAATTTCTATGAACTGAGATTCGATTTTAGTTTAGTTTAGAAGTAAACGAAATGTTTGTTAATTGTACCAAAGGTGTCGTAAAATCTGACATTTCACAACAGCTTAAGTTTAAATCCTATAACTATTTATGGCTAACCCATCAGTAAACAGGAAACAGGGAACTATCTAAATAGAATGTTTCATTAAAAAATCGAGTAAGCCATGTTAAACTTATAATAAGATTAAAGATTAGCGTATACTATTGTAGAAATGAATGTTAATTAAGTGCCTCAGGAAAATTGTTAAATTTGACGACGTTTTATAATAAACAATGTGTGACCCTACTAAGATTGTTAAATTAAGAACCTCATCATACTATATTACTGCAATCAATAATGAATGATTCCAACATATAGAGGATAAGTTCGAAAAGCTGGGTACAAATTCACGAACGAGAGAGACCGTTGGGGATCCATATCTGGATTCGAGAAAGCACCATTTTTATCACCATCTCTTGCCCGCCTCCATCGTTGGCACTTATTATCTAAGAAGAAGATTCCACTACCACCAATAGCCACTACCATTTAGAAATCAGTAGTCGCAGTATCAAGTTGAAGACTTCACATCAGTGGAGACCCTGGAAATGCTCCTGCGTCCACCATAGGGTGTAAGGTTTTACAGTTCTAAAACATATACAAATTTGGTCCATTTTTGCTTGTGTTCTGCCTTCTTCCATGCTGTTGCTCACGTCGTGACTTTACTCTTGAGGACTGTTGCTACTTCATCGTTCCAGGTTTTCTTAGTTTTCCCTCGTGTTCTCTTCCCTTGTATTTTTGCTTCTCATATTTGTTTTGTTGATCTACCGTTGTACATTAATTCATTTTTTTCAATTATTTGTTAATGGATTCTTCCTCTTACTGCGTCGTTTCTAATTCTATTCCTTCTAGTAACATCCTTGATTGATTGTTCTTAGATATTTAATGTCGATTCCTTAGAGTTTACTTTTCATTGATTTGATTGATTGATTCCATATATCAGTACTACTGATCTAAAAACTGTCTTGTACACTGTCGTTTTTGTTCTTCTGCTTATCTTTTTTTTCCTATGAACGTTCTACTTAGACTGGTTTATTTCTTCATCAACGTCTCCTTCTATTGTGACTTTCAAATACTTAATGTACTGACTTGCTCTAATTTCTCTTGGCTTAAATTTATATTAGCTTCTTTGTTTCCTCTTTTAAATACCATTTTCACGTTTCTCGTGTATAGTTCTTTTTCCAACAATTTAGAAAATATAATTTTGAAAACAGAATGAAATAAAAATCGGAATCAGATAATATCAAACTTTACTGAACTTCAAAGAAGTTAATTAATTTTAAAAAAAATTAAACAAGCTTAACAAGAAAGAATCCAGATACAGTTAAGATTGAAAAACACAAAAATATGACTTACCAAGATAATTCGCACAGTAGCAATTGAGATCTGAATTTCCTAGGCGTAACCATTGGCTAGAAACAAAACAAGAAAAAACAAACAAATAACTTCATTCTTAAATGACAAACTAGACATAAACTTCAGGTCGGAATCGTTGAGCACAAAGCGAACACCAATGCTGGCATACCAGTCGAACTAATGAAAGATCACGTTGTGGCAGGGGTAACCAAACAGATGTATCCGAATGAAACAACAAATTAGCAACCGGAAACTAAGAAAAGAAATACAGACCTACCCTTTTGATGGTGGAGATGCACCAAAACAGAACTGTTAATCAGACTAAAATTGCAAAATACGAATCCCGGGTACAAAGCAAAGGTCTCGACCTGTAAAAATGAGTGAACCAATCAAAACCATATTTAAGAACAGGCAGGGATCAACGTTTATAAAAATCCACTTTATAGATGTCAAAGACCAATCCACAATCATTGGGACAAGTAAAGAGTACCAAAATCTCACACAAGTCAAAATATGTATCTGCATCAAGCAGACCCTAAAAACAGTGGTTATGAGAAAGCAGATTTTTTAATGTTAACAAAGAAATAAAACCTAAAATTAACTTTAATTAGACGAAATAAAGCGTTACAGGGTCATAAGAAAAATCATAATAGCAAGAAGATAGCTACATAAAATAAGTTGACAAAATCTCCAAAAACCATAAGGAGTAGCGAGATTTCCTGCATCTGCAAAAAAAAAAGTGGTATGGCAACAAGCGATATTAAAAACCTTTTTACAAAAAATTAGATAGAATATAGAAAATCGAATATTTACAGCACAAATAACTAATTAAAAGGAAAAAGAAGGTGCTAGAAAGATCGGAAAATGAGCTACGAACTTCTAAGGAAATTCCTACTTCAATGTGAGGCCAAAAAATTGAATTTTACTTAGATAAAATAACAATTTAAACGAAATGGAAATTAACAAAATCCATATCGCCCAATGCACATCAACCATTGTTAGGAACAATTGAGTTAAATCGAACAATTCGAAAAATTAAAAATGAAATTTTATAAAGCAAGAAATTAATGGAAATCTCACACTAGGGCCAATTAAGCATACGTAAAGATGGAAGGATGAAATAGAAAAGATCATAGTCTTGATAAACCCTATACTTATAAGCTGAAAATACTGAATCAACTCCAAAGATAAAACACCTGTAAGTTAATAAAAATTAAATAAAGTGGAAATATTTATACCCTGCATACTGCTTAACACAAGGAGATCATTAAAGATTCGTCAAACTCGCTAACTAATAAGACTGATTAATTAGAGGATTAATTAATGATAACAATCTCTATCCATGCGACCGCAAATAAAAACCACAAAACACCTTCCTACAAGAGGAAAACACTAAAAACCGTGATTACCCAGACAGAGAAGTTAATCTCTAAATGACGATTATGTAACGAGCGCAAAATACCCATTACAATACAGCTGCTTTGCTTTGTAGTACAACACAGTCCTCCTTGTCTTAACCCGTCATTTATTTACTTCAAAAGTTGTCAATTGCATTTCTCTTACAAAGCTTCTATCTTTCTCATATGGACTTTTATTTCCCCGATTCGTTTTGTTTTTGTGCAGCTTTATTAAATGCCTTTTCTAATGCCAAAATCGCCAAGCAAACTTCGTATCTTCAATTATGGTTTTCTCAATGAATTGTTTTACTATAAGGAAGTGATTTTGAATGCTTCTCCCTTTCCTAAATCCGCTCTCTGCTGCATCCAGTTGTTCTTTTACTATGATTCTTAATATCTTCCCCAATTTCTTTTGTATATTTCAGAAACAGTACTCATCAATATAATGCTTCTACAGTTTTCACATACTACAACCTTTTTTTTAAATATCGATATAATTACTCCAATTCGCCGGTCTTCTGGTACCTTTTCATCTTTACGTGCCTTAGTAAAAATTTTTGTTAGCAGTTGGATACCCCGAATTCCTAAGTTTTACAAGATCTTTGGTGTTATCTTGTCGTGGCCTGTCGATCTACCTCTTTTTATGAATTTCCTCTATTTTTATATCGTCATTTTCTTTATCTTGTGGATAATTTATTCTTTTTTTTACCAGCGTCGTCTTGTATGTCTCTATTTAGAAACACGCTAAAATACTCTTTCCATCTCTCCATTATTTCATATCTGTGATTTATTATTTCGCCATTTTTGCTCTTTATTGGCCTTAGATTCTGCTCTTTTCCCTTCCTTAATGTTTTTAGTATCTTGTAGAACTTTCTGTACGAGTCTCTTCTACTCTATTTCTTTGTTGTTTGTGTTCTTTGTATTTTTCTATTGTTTTATTATTTAAATATCGCCTTCATCTTTAGTTTTTGGTTTTCACTTGATCTTCTGGTTTGCTTTTTATTTCAATTCACCGTAGTTGTTCCACGTGTCCCTTTTGCTGAGATTAGAACGGTTTACTTAAATTAATTCCATATATTTTCTAAACTTTTGTTTCCTCACTTTTTCTTATTTCTCTGTATCGTATCTTTTGTCTTTAAAACAGTTCGCTATTTGTGTTTCAAGTAGTTTGTAGTATAAGTCTTGATAGATTCATTTACTTTATAGTCTTGTGGAGCTTGTCTTCGTGTTTCGTGACTTTCTAAATTCAGGCTTATTTTAGCAACTGCTAAGTATTGGTCGCTGTAACTTTCAAATCCTTTAACTCTCTTCTTATTAATCAGTACCTAATCTATTTTAAATTTTTCATTTCTCTCTTCCATCGTGAACTTGTGAATGTCTATGCATGTGTTCAATACATCTATTATACCTTCGTTTTTTCCCAACTCTGCTATTCATGTATCTTAATATTAGTATTCCCACATTCAAGTTTTCCGTTATCTTAGTTAGCTCTTTCCAGACTGGTTCTTCTTTATTTATAGGATCATCTTTGTTTGATCCGTACACTGCTACTAAGAATTTGTATGTTAGTTTGTCCATCTCAACGTATCTCCAATTTCAAAATCGTTTCTGATACAAAATCCCAATTTTTTACATTTTTTGAGTTTTTTTGACTTATTATACATTGTACCCCTTCAGCTGTTCTTGCTTCCGTTCTAACTCAGCCAGTAAGTAATAAGTAAAAAAAAAAAGTTATACTAATAAGAGTTTTTTTTTCTATTAATAGTATTAGACTTCACTAAAATGGTTTTCTTATCGCAATGTTTTGTTTTATACAATTCAAAATATGCGCCATTTTTCATTTGATTCAAGCCTCAATAGTTGCAAAGGTAATTAGAATTTCAATAAATATGGTACGGTACAGAGAATCGTGGATGCAATTTAAACAAAATTAACGACGTTATCAATACACTACTTCGCTTGCACGCCACGACTTTACTAATGGTTTTGAACGCTGGAGAAGTCTTGCAATAGAATTCAAGTGTTGTATTCAGAATTTACAAGAAAATGAATTTATTTCGTTCTTTCTCATCAGTCTGGGTAATTAGTCATGGCTTTTATAATGTTAAGAAAAATGAAGTCTGCTAAAACTCCACGTAATTCAATTTTGACAGCTATAAATTAATAAGATTATTTATGTACTATATATTTGCTCAGTACATTCGTACTACTAATGTAATTAGGTAATAATAATAATTAAACTTAACAGTTTCGACTTTTATACCTTAGACGTACAGTAATGTTAATTGCTATATTTATATCAGTCGTCTATTACTGTCATATCCTAATTCTGGAAAATTCTTGTGTATATATTTAATTAATACAGCATGGTTTCTTCAAAAAAGTTTTCTAGTGGAAATGCTTCACTCTAAATTTTCTCTGCCGTACCCTTTTTCTAAACGGTCTCGCTGGACCAGAGTGTTCTGAATGGTAATGCATGCCCATTTAAAAAGAAGCCCTCGTATACAAGCTGGGATGATAATTAAAAGTAACTCTCAGAATAGCTTTAATCTGGTGCCGCTTTTAGTGACCCCCTAGCTATTGTTCTCTTAATGTCTCTTAGTATGTCACAGTTGTTAATTACTAGCGTTTTACAAAAAAAAATATATAGCTGTTTGTTAACTGTTGTTTATTATAATTTAAGAATTAGAGTAAATTTAAAAAGAAATATGAGAGAAAGAATTTCAAGCAAATCTCATTTTGTTAATTCTTATCGTAATAGCCGAATTAATGACTTTTTGATGTACTGGTATGGGATGAATCTTTATCAAGGATTGTATTAATTTTCTGAAATGCGTGATTTCTTGTTGTAGTTAAGGTTTAAGACGTTGAGACTGTATAGAAATATTTTAAGATACATGTAAGGATTTTACATGGGGCATTAGAACTAAGAATATTTGCTCTGCTGGTTATTTTACAGCAACACTATACGAACTTGAATTTGAGTTCTGTTACCATAGCCGATCAAGATTAAAATCTCTAGACGCTTTTGTTTACTAGTCATAATTCTAGATCTATAATCTCTTTTTTGTTTTTGGAAGTAACACCACCACCTATGCATCGATACTTACTTTTGAAAGTCGTCTAAAAGAGTGGTTTCCAAAAATGGAACACAAATGCAGTGTGTCCCAAAAACCATTTTAATTGTCAACAAAAACAACGTCGCCATTATCAATAGGTTTCTTATATATCCTGTTGATACCTACTTTCCGCTGTTTGAAGAGACGGAACCGCCGTAGCTCGTCGGCGAAGTCGGTGTTCCCGGTATACCTGAAAAATAAGGCTCCAACAACGAAATCTGGTGACAAATAAAACTCTCGCAAGTCAGTTTGACAACGTTCAAATTTATTTAAGGCGCCAGAACGCCGCAAGCAAGACAAAAAGATACAAAAGATAATAAAGAACACAAAAGAAATAAATTAACAATAGTAACTAGCACAAAGTTTCAAATATTAAATATAAGTAATTGTACAAATCTTCACTAAATCACCAAATCTTGGTCTAAATATGATTATCCGCCTCAAATAATGCGATTAAATATATAAAATTAATATATTCATAAAAGACCAACTATTTATCACGCACCACGAGTACACAAGTTCTTTTCACAACCAAAGCGAAGAAAAGAATGATAAGATTTTTAAGAAACCTAAAAATACCACCTGATAAAGATTTGTAGAAAATTAAATTTAAACAAATTTATTCTGCTAAATCAGGACTTAGACAGCAATTCTAGACGCTAATGCTTTAGACCAGTAGTTCTCAACCGGTGTTCCGCGGAACACTAGTGTTCCGTAAACTTGTTGCAAGTGAAATTTTGAAAGATCATTATAAGATTTATCTTGATCTTTTCTCTATATTAGATATTTATTCAAAAATCCCTCAATTCCTCTCCTGGTTAAAAAAACCCACGCCAAGGGATTTATCCCTCAACCTAGCCACACTGGCATGCACAAACCCGAACTGGCAACATGTGCGCACTGTAAACGCAGAGAACTAACTTCTTGAGTGCAAGTGCTCTCTTAAATCAGTTATGTTACAGTCGTTCATTGCGGTTGACAAAATTTATTTTGCAACTTTATGTCTTCAATTAGGTAATACCCGGATAATACTAACACTTTTTTACTAATAGCTTTAATAGTTTATTATTATTTATAATTTTTATTAGTTGTTTTGATCATGAATTGAAAATTGAAATAAATATTTGCCATCCTAATACCCCATGCTAATACCCCAAAATAGATAGATTTATTAACCGAAAACATGATGCTGAACAAAGTATCAATGATGGAGCAAGTACAAGTGGAAGTAGTAGCAATTATGTTGCTGCAAATACGACTCATACAGGAGATAAAATTATTCGTAGTAAAATAAGAAAGATTAATAAACAGTATTCGGACGAATATTTAAAAAAAAGAATGTCAAATTCCACAATGTACTGCATGTGGAAAAAAATTGCTGAATATCTCAATGGTTCCCGCGAAGTTTAAACGCAATTTCACTACGAAGCATGCCAATCTTGCTTCAAAAACTAAAGATTACTTCAAGAGACTGGTGGACATGCAAGTTGAACAAGTAAAACGTTTTGAAAAGACTGCCAAAATTTCTGATAAGGCTCAAATTGATAATTATAATATAGCAAAAGTAATTGCATTAAACTTAAAACCACATACCATAGCAGAGTCTCTGGTTTTACCAGCATGTTGTAAGATAGTAAAAATTATGTTTGGCAACCATGCAAAAAACGAAATAATAAAAATTCCTCTTTCAGACGAACTATAAAAAGAAAAATTAAAGATATGTTAGATAATATTGAGGAAACAGTTACAGATAAACTTTCCAAACAATATTTTGCTGTGCAGATTGACGAGTCTACTGACATTAGCGGTAAAGCTCTTATACTGGGATTCGTTTGTTCCGTTAATGAAAACGAAATAGTGAATCAATTTCTATGCTGCAGAAAACTTACCGGACGTACGTACAACAGTACAAGACATTTTTGACACTATTACAACGTATTTACAAACATTTAAAATATCATGGGACCCAGGGCCTTTCAGAGAAAATTCAAGGCCCGGGACAACTAATATTTTAGAAACCCTTCAGAATTTAAAATAAAATTGTAAACAAGACAGAATGTTGCCAAGTTGAGGCCTGAGGCCCCTAATATTGCGAGGCCCGGGGCAGCTGCCCCTCCTGTCTCCCTCTTTGATTGGCCCTGATGGGACCTAACTATGTGTAAGAATTTATGCAGAAGGTGCTCCATCAATGATAGGCTCTGTTAAAGGATTTGTTAGCCTTGCAAAGACAAGAAACTCATATACCATATCTACGCACTGTTTTTTACACAAAGAATCCCTAGTTTCAAAAACATTGTGACATTAAAATCTGTATTGGACCAAATTATAAATATGGTAAATTACATTAAGTCAAAGACCTTTGAAAACTCGCTTCTTTAGAAAACTTTGCTTATCTATGGAAGCTCAATACAAAGCTTTGCTTTTGCACACTGAAGTAGATGGTTATGTAGGGGTAGAGTGATATGTAGAATCTTAGAACTTAAAAATGAATTGTTGGCTTTTTTCTAGGATGAAGGTACAGATTTTTTTGTAAAATGCCTTAACAATGATAGTTGGTGTGACAAAATGACATATTTAGCCGATATTTTTAATTATTTAAATAGCGTTAAGATAAGTATCCAAAGAAGAAATGAAAATATCTTAACATCGAAGGACAAATTTTCAGCATTCAGAAGAAGATATCTCTTTAGAAAAGTCGTATATTAGGGAAAAATACAGTAGATATGTTTCCTTCACTTCAAGATAAGAATGTCGAGGAAATTGTTTCCATTGTGAAAGAAAATTTAATGTTCTTGGATAAAAAGTTTAAGAATTACTTTCCATCCTTAAGTATTGAATATTAGGACTGGATACAAAATCCAACGAGTATTGAATTTTCCTTACATGAAGAAAAAGAACTGGTTACGTTGTCAACGGATCGTATTAAGAGTACATTAAGAGTGGAGAAAAGATCCTTATGGAACCTACAGAGATGCCTGTGCAAGGAGTACTCGTAGCAAGAGTACTTACTAAGAGCAGCAGGGAGGTACCGGTAAGAATAATGAACATTAATTCAACTCCGGTTAGTCTTCCAGCAAAGACACGCATAGGTACAGTCGCTGTATGTGATAAGCAAGAACAAGGGAGAGATGACTATGTTTTTAACACCCGGAATATGGACTTGGACAAGTGGCCAGAATGCCAGCACCTAGAAAGTAGTGTGGCGTTAGAACTAAGAAAGCTACTAGCCGAATAGGGAGATATTTTTATGTCAAAAGGTAATATTTTAGGTGCCACTACAAAGATCGAGCACCGAATTATCACCGAAGATGTCGTACCCATTGCGCGAGCACCGTATCGCATCCCCTATGCACTGAAGGAAGCGGTAGCAAACCAGATCAAAGAATTGTTGGAAAAGGATATCATCAAAGAATCCGTGTCGCCATGGTCAGCCCCAACGGTGATCATCAAGAAGCCACTCCTGAAGGTTCGCAGAAGTTGAGGATTTGTGTGGACTATCGAGAGCTGAACAAGTACACCAAACGGGATTACTTTCCGTTACTTAGACTAACAGATACCCTGGAACAATTAGGACAAGCAGCATTGTTTACGACGCTGGACATGGCTAGTGGATACCATCAGGTGTCTATCGCAGAACAAGATCGGAAGAAAACAGGATTCAGCACTCTCTTACGACACTACGAATAGAACCGCATGCCATTTGGGCTCGTCAACGCACCAAGCACTTGGCAGCGACTTATCTATACAGTTTTGTCAGGACTAGTCGGGGAGTAATGTTTTGTATATCTTGATGATGCGATTGTATTTAGCACAAACAATCCAGGGATACATCTACAGAGGCTAAAGGCAGTATTCGACTGTCTTAAGAAAGCGAACTTAGAACTACAACCAAGTAAATGCAGGTTTTTACAGCAGGAAGTCACCTATCTAGGTCATGTTGTTTCTGCAGATGGAGTAAAACCTGATCCCCAAAAGGTACTCGCAGCACAGCAATATCCAGTGCCAGTAAACGTAAGGGAAGTACGAGCTTTTCTAGGATTAGCAAGTTTTTATCGCAAAGTTCATTCCTGCATTTGCACAGCGAGCTCTACCGTTAACGAATCTAACACGAAAAGACACACAATTCGAATGGTCCCAAAAGCAACAACGAGCATTCGAAGACCTAAAAACCCAACTGTGCACAGAACCTGTCTTGAAGTATCCATAGTTCACCCAACCGTTTACGCTGTCTACTGATGCTTCGGGAACAGCTATTAGTGCTATATTGAGCCAGAAAGTAGGAGATTGCGAACAACCCGTCGCTTATGCTAGACGTAAACTAAACAAAGCCGAGAAACAGTACAGCACAACCGAACTCGAATGTCTAGCGGTAGTATGAGGTGTAAAAACCTACCGATGTTATCTGTATGGAAGGAAATTTACAGTCGTCACAGATCACCGGCCCCTGCGCTGGTTGATGAACATTAAGGACCCAACATCCCGATTGGCTAGATGGGCACTAGCACTGTCCGAATTCGATTTTGACATCATCCACAAGGCAGGTAAGAAACATCAAAATGCAGATGCATTGTGCCGAATGTATGTCAATCTGGTTTGTGAGGATTTGGAACCTATATGGGATCGAGAACACATTAGGGAGGAGCAAGGACGCGATCCAGATCTAACCAGTATTTTTCAGGCACTAGAAACCGGCCAACAAGACTTGTCTAGACACAGATGGAGTCCTATACAAGTTACGAGACGAAAGGAACACTCAAGACACCATCGTAGTACCTAAGAAGATGATTACCAGAATTCTGAATGTGTACCACGATTCCCCGATGGCAGGACACCCGGCTAGCGAAAAGACACTTGCACGAATCAGAAAGGTTTTCTTCTGAAAGGGTATGGTAAAAACCATCGACGAGTACTGCAAGAAATGCCAGTCATGTAATGAAAGAAAAACTTCACCTCAGCTTAAACCGGCGCCCCTACAAAGATTTCAAGAAGTGGCAGCCCCATTCCAGTGAACTGCTATGGATATTGTAGGGCCGTTACCAGCAACAAATTCCGGTAACGAGTATATTCTCCAGTCCACGATGTAACAGTAATTTAAGAAAAATGTTAGTTTTAAGGAAGCTAAATTTTTAAAGACAGGGAGGTATTGTAGCAGATTAAGAATGTCACGATATTAAAAATGTGAATTAATACAAAAAATAGCATAAAAGAAAGCCTCGATGGTATTAAGTACAAAACTTTCCTTATTGTTAAATTAATGGAGCTTACAAGTAATTAAGACTGAAATAGGAATGTCAAAGGTTTAATTAAAGCAAGAATGTATAGCTTAAGGATTACAATTTTCCTTTCTAAATTGACCAAAATATGTATAAATAGAAAATACAGAAAAACACAAGGGACTCTTTTTCCACTGACCATGGACCATATTAAGTAATATTTTTAGTTTTTTTTATTCTTGTATTGTTATGTCTTGTTTTATATTATTTTTGTGCAAACATCTTAAGCTATGAAAACGTAGAATAAATTTGTGTATAACCTCTTCCTGCGTCCAATTTTTAACATCAGATTACCCAGATTCGCGGTGTAATAAGTGTTGCCAGTGGTACTACATAGAGTTGACCGACTGGTAACATAAAGTAATTATTTTATAATTGCTTTCAAAGTTTTAATTACTTTTATTATGTTTTTTTAACAGAAGAGGCATAACAAAAAAGAAAAAGTGTCGTGGATTTAGCGGATTTAGCCATTTAGCTGCTCATAGTCACGGCACCTAGAAGAGAATTCATTTAACATACATATCTGCAACTGCAACCAGTATACCCTCCAAGCATCCAATTGCATAAATACGGTAAGGTTACAAAAAATCCCACCATAAACGCTTTGGGAAAACCAACCAACCTAGAATGGAATAAAATCAAATCAAATTAAATACCTCTCAGTCAACTTCATAGTTTCTATAAATGAATTTAGATTGGTTGTCCATGTGTTATCTTTACCACGACGTTATGACTCAATGTGATAAAACATGTAAATAACAAAATTTCTGCAACAGAAAACAAATCCAGTGAGAAAATCATCGATCAAGAAACAATGCCGGACACGGATTCAACTCCCTTACATTACAAGGTAAAAAATGGCATATTCATAATAAAGAATTAGTTAAACGAGGAGAAATCTCAGTTTTAAATTGATCAATACGCCTACTTATACCTACATATTTTCGAATATCATTGTTTTAAGGTTATCTTTAAACTAAATTGCAGAAATGTTTCTTCAAATATAAGTTTACGCAAACTATTAACACCGAAGCGGTATTAACCAATAGATACTGTAAATTCAGTTTCGAAGGAAAAAGAATATTTAGTCTAAGGATATCGAAATTTTACGATAGAAACTTTAATTTCAAAAGGAACAACGTTTTAAAGTGTAGTTTGTGTGAGACGGTTATTTAGCAAACAAAAGAATTTTATATAGTAAGTTTTTGACAGATTTGACGACGCCTAAATTATGTACCAGGATTCGGAAAATGATATAAAAATTAATTTTATTGTAGGTGTATTGTCGAATACTTTAAAGATAAATAGGTTTGTTTATTTTCTTTTATTAACATGATATGGAAAATAGGGCGTCAGTACTAAATTAAATGTTTACAACGTTACCAGATTCTTTGTAATGTATACTCCATTTCAGAGCTAATGCAATTTTGAAGGTAAACATTAAATAAAAAGGAAAAAACGGAAAAACTATGGTATATTCTTCTAAGTTTTAAAATAAAATACATTTAAAAAACAATTTAGAATTAAACTTTATGAAATGAGAACATACTTTATTAAACTCTTATGATGTAATAATAAATAAATAAATATACAGTGATTGCGAAAATTAAATTAAACATAAAAAA
>VTPC01003648.1:115042-149907 GCA_011009095.1 Ignelater luminosus | reverse complement strand
AAAAAAATTTGCTTTAAATCTGTTCCCCTAAACAAATTCGTGGAGGTACGACGGGAATAGATTTTCCGAGATTCTAAATTGGCGACGGAGTTTTCTTTTCGCACGCATCCACATGTTTTCCACATTTTGTGTATGTATATTTCTGTCATGTGGAGCAACGAAATTATCTTCATGTATGATTACGTGGTGCTCATACATACCTCCCAACTGTCTGGTTTAGGTTCTGATAGGCTCTCCACCCATCAGAAACAATGATCGTGCCCGGCAGAATGTACCTGAATGGGCAAATGTCATTAATACAAAAAAAGGTCTAAAAATATAATAGTATATTACATATGTATCAAGGGACTAAGGTGATTTTTAATCCCGAGTACGGATGTTATAAAGTGAATAATTACACAATGTATTAAGAAGCCCTTTAGTCTTATGGTATATTGTATATACGCCATTTAACGTTTATTTATTTTTTACTTTAGCCCCTGAGAGATTAAATTTATTCTTAATCCTCTGGGAATTAAAACTGGCACTTTAGTCCTCGAAAAAAGAGACTAAAGTAGCATTTTTGCTCCAGGGAGTGCATAAAAACACAAATTACTACAAAACACGAAAATAAACAAAAAGAAACAGAAAAAAAGAAAATAACGAACCTCTGAATTACAGTTGTCGAGGTCTCAGCTCTTCTATCTTCTGGCACCTCCACTAAGAAGCATTTTCCCGATTCCCTTTTAATACCTCCAAACACCCAATGGCCTTTAGGATGAAAGAATTTACTTTCATCGATCTTAACTACTTTGACATAGAGATTTTCGGTGAGATCACCTATGACCACTGGGTTTTCGATCAAATACTCGTATGCCGCGAACCAGCTGGTAGATCGGCCTCGTAAGCTACGTCTTGTTGTGGGAAATCCCTGCACCATCCATAAATTATTAAGATTTGCTGGAGAGACAGATCGCTTCTTGAAAAAAAAAATTGTCTCGGATGCTGATGGCCTTTCTGCATAGTCTGCACTGCCACTTATAGCTATCAACCACTTGTTCTTTTTTCACAAAAGACATCTGAATATTGCACGTTTCACAGTTGCTGCCCTCATCCCATTGTCGTCCAAAATATCATTTGAATTAATAATCAGTGTAGGAGCTGCTTCCTGACGTGCCATTATGTTAAAAATATTTCCCTAATAGATAATGATTATCTCTTGTTTTAGTAGTTCGTTAGTTTGAAAAAAGTATACTTAACTCAGATGCAAAGTAAACTGGCCAGTTTATCATCTATTTTTGTTCTTTTGTTTTTAATTTGACAAGTTACTTCTTTTTTATACTAACCTACTCATTTAGTGGTAGTCCTTTACACAGTGTTAAAATATCATCAAAAACATTGATACCCTCAAAAATATCAACGGTTTAAATTTTGGTTATTTCGAAAGAGCTATTTTCTGCTAAACAAAAGATGGCTTGGTATCACACCTAACACGCGGTAATGAAATAATAACAACATTAAATTAAATAGTTGTAGGCAGAGGTCTGAACCTAAACGAAGCCGTAATTGAAAACCGAAAATTACCGCTTGTTTTCAGTGAGTGAAATTGAAACAGAAACAGAAATATTTAAAAAAACTAATGAACGTAATCGAAACCCATATTTCAAAACTAAAGAGCAATGTTGTATTCATATTTAAAATGTACCGTTAGTAAAAATGTATACACTACCGCTGATGCGTAATAATGATTCATTCGACATGTAACCTTGCCCTTAATTACGCATGTATAATGCTTTTGTTTCTTAACTGTGACATAGATGTACATTGTTGTGAATAAAATGATATTCAATTCGACTTATTTTGTGGTATAAAGACACAACAAGCAATATGTTTTTTTTTGGTTAATTACGTTCTTTATTGAACTTAAAGGGGAACAAGTATACTTTGCTTAATTCCGGTTATAAGTCAGATCGTGCATAATAATATGTATTTTTAATTTTTCAATGCTAAAAACCGATGTTCTTTTTAATTTTTTTAATTATGAGAAACTTATTTTAAGTTACATATAGGAAAACTTAGCAATTGAATTGATTTGTACTAAAGATAGATTAAAAGATTATGTTTCAGTTTAAAAATAAAAATTTTATTAATTAATCAATTTCAGCAAACAATTGAGATTGTTATCAAAAACAGTAATTAACCAGAAAAACCTATGTTAACCATTATTAACATAAATTATCAGAAAAAATTAAAAATGGTTAACCTTATTATGAATGGAATTAACCACAATTAACTGAAAGTTTCTAAAAACAGCAACCCTGACAGATAACACAGCAGATAACTTAATAAATGTAAAAACCGTAATCCTAACCATAATCTAAATCTTGAGTTGGAAAATAACCGTAATCCTAACTGAAATTAAAAACCCAATGGGTTCAGACCCCTGGTAATAGGTATAAGAATATTGAATTTCACGAATTTGATCTAATATATTTTGCTATCGCTATTACTATATATTTTATTGTAAAACACCAAAAATGTTTACAAATTAAAAAATAAAAATAAAAGGAAAGAGAATCCGTGTATCTACGAGTATGTTTATCTTGCACCCGAGTTAACATTACATGTAATGCACTGCATAAAAATAGCTTACTTTAAACAGAAAGTTCTGATAGAAATATTTAAAAAAAAAATACTTGCGACTGATCACCAAAACACCGAATACAAGAATGATTCTTCAAACTTAAAAGGTAAAATGAATGTTTAGTACCTAGAAAGGGCAATAAAACATGTGTTTTGCAAATTCCTTAAGGGTCCTCCTCGGCAGCAGGTGAAATTCTACGTTTAGGGTTAAAATAGGTGTAGGCAAACAAGTTTATTTAAGTGCACTGAAGCAGAAAAAAAGGATTGAATTTTATGGTCCTACCTGAAAAATTCTAACTTGTACTTTTAAGCGTAAATATTTTTAAAATAAATAGCATTGTAATAAAAAAAAGTCTTTTATTTTATAAATTTAGAACTACCAATCTTAAAACATCTTAATTAAAAAGAAACGAAAATATAAAAATTTAAATTTATCAATAACGTTTTACTTAGAAAGAATTTAATGGTATTTTTACGTCCATCTTGTACAAAACCAGAACGTATGCAGTAACTTTTATATTTTCTTTCCTTTTTAATTAAGATGTCTTAGGATTAGTAGGTGCAGTGAAACCTCTCTTTATAGACACCCTTTAATAGGGACACCTCTAATGGTGAACACTTTTTTACGGTCCCGCCCTTGTTTGTAAATTGTAAATAGATTATAAAATATAAAAAGTTTCACTTAAAAGAGATTAATTTTAATCCCTTACAAGTGCGGGTTATTTTTTTCTTAACAAATCCTTTTGTTGAATACAGCTCGCTCTTTAAAGTAAAAACTGGGAATTCTAGAATTTTGCTTGTTCAGGTAATATAATTACTTTTATACCTACCTTGCATTTAAGATTTTTCTGAGCTAACGGAGCGTGGTGCAAACGTTCTTACAACGTGAATTATGACGCTTTTTCGGGTGTAGTACGATTATATCTTGGTATTTATAGCGACCAATCTTCATTCTAAGACAATAGAAAAAGCAAAATCGGAAAAGAAAATTCACCTATGCGTTATGGACTTGATCAAAGCATTTGACAGAATAAAAAGAGAACACATGTAGAAAGTCCTGAAGGAGAGAAGAATTAACGAAGATCTGATAGAGTCCATAAAAAGCTTATATTCCAAGACAATTAATTACGTTAGAGTGAGGAACGAAAAATCAGACACGTTTGAATGTAATAGCGGTCTCAAACAAGGATGTGTGATTAGTCCATTATCGTTTAATATCATGTTGGACGAAGCAGTTAAGAAATGCAGGCAACAATGGAAACCATATAAAGTAGGATACTAGAAAATGAAGGCAATTCAAATTCCAGAACTAAGTTATGCAGATGACATGGTAGTGTTTAGGAGCGCAGAAGAGAATCTACAAGAAAACGTCAATATACTAAACGGACATTTAAAAAGTTTAAACATGGAATGTAACACGGAATGCAACACGGAAAAGACAAAAACAATGATAGTAGGAGGCGAAAATGCGAAACAATATAAAGATAGAGGGGAAAGATATAGAACAAAGTAATACTTTTAAGTATCTGGGAGGAATCATAACCAGTATAGAGGCAACCTAGAGGATGAAAAAACAGGTGGATTATACAACGCAATCAAAACTTTGTTTTTTAAGTAAAAGGGAAAATATCAATACCAATACTTACGCATACCTGTGAATCGTGGACAACAAATGAGACAAAGAAGTAAAATTTCAGAACCACAAACTTTTTCAAAAACTCATCCAAAAAAGGCCGCGTTTGATTATAATTCGAAACCTCTGAAAACATCGTGTTTCGTAATATTCATCCAACAAAAAATCTATTCTCTTTCTACCTACAAATTTGTTTACTAAACTGTTTAAAGATTTCGCTTGATTTGTGTCAACATCATGCAGCAAACCAGAAGCAAAATTCGCTACTCTACTTGTATATTTTTCAAAGTCAGAATATAAACCTTAAGGTTTCTCAGCAGCTGACCTGGATGCAATGATAAATACTGTAATATTTGGAATCCGATAACTTTTTTGTCTTACACGCTGAAAAAGCGGGCGATACCTTAATCGTAACTAAAATGTCTAGACCGCCCTTAATACACTTTCTCAAAAAACACCGTTTGTTGTTTTAAAAAACATCAAAAACCGGTTTTTCTTTATTAAATGTTTTAAGATTGGTAGTTCTAAATATATAACATATTAAGTTAATGGTAATGAACGTATTAACAATATACATATAAACATATAATAGTGAAAAGCACTATTATAGCTCGGGTGCTCTGGATCCACCTTGACCGGATAAGGATTAATCGATATACATTACTAAGTTAGATTTTGAAATTGGCAATTTGACACGTTTTTATGACATTCATGCACCATAAGAAACAGTTTTTAAAATTAATGGTTAATGAATGAATCAAGTAAACAACCAAATGATTGGAATTATTGTAAAACAGTTACGTAATTTTGTAAATAGTTGCATAAGAAGGGAGAGAAAGGATTATTACTCTCTCCAAATTTAACGATAGTAGCAGATTATGGAAGGAATTAAAGCAATTGGATTTTACAAAAAAAGGTTCCCCTTTTACTCTACCCGATGATCTCTCTAATCCCGAGGATTTCAATACATGTTTCATAAACAGAATTCCCCAAGTAACCACTAGCATCGAACCTTTTTCTCTTCACCAAATAGGTGATAGGTTATAGTTGGTCCAGGAACTTCTCTCAGCAGGATGTTGTTCACGAGGCCAACTTGCCATCGAATTCTTGGCAGACCAACACAAAGCTGTGCTCTTTCTGTGAGCAATATCTATGGACAACTTAATAGTTATAGAGGTCACCGAAAATTTGGAGGCCAAAGTGACACACTTGACAAAAGTAAATTTTTCTATTGCAAATACCACGTAACTAGATCCAAATTTCAAGATGGCGGTGGGACGCCATTTAAGAAAAATTAAGTAGAAAGGTTACTTGTGTGATAGCTCATTTTGAAGTTCTCTCGGAATAGATTAATGTCTAAGTTCCAGAAAGTTCCATTCAATTAAAACAAAATGGCGGCCTGTCAAAATTATTTTTTTCTACAACCGTCAAAAAGGGGTTAGATTTAAGCATCGCCAAGAATACGGGAAACCTATCATTTTTGCACATGGGAGCAAAATATATATATTACGCCCATGTGCGCAAAAAATATGTTTCATGCACATGTGCGAGAAAATAAAACAAGATTGACACATTAGGTAACTCTGCTTATTTTTGCAATTTAATTATTATTTTGCATTTTCATTGCACACTTGTTTTGTATAATTTACTTCAAAAATTCACATAATACTGTTTGAAGGTTGTAGAAAAAATGTTGTTTGCATTTCGTGAGGGAAATCAGTGATTTTTTGGCGCATTGGAATGACTTTTTTGCCTCGGTCTAACGGTCTCGGCAAAAAATGCCATTCTCATGCGCTACAAAAAAAACACTGATTTCCCGCACTTAATACAAAAATAACTATTGTTTTCCTTTGATTTTTAATTTGTAATGATTTATAAATTAATAACAATCAAATTAACTCTTTTTATTTACACAGTATGTATTTATTTATTTATTATTATATCCTAAAAATTTAGAAAAGCATGTTTGGTATTTTTTTCAATGTATTTTCTTTTAAAATTTATTACCCGAATTACAAGAATGTTTTTTTTTGCTTTTTTTATAAAGTTTAATTCTAAGTTGTTTGTAAAGTAGGTTCTTTTAAAATTTAATCTTTGTTTAAATGTGTTTTCCTTTTAAAATTTATTACAAGAATATACGAATGTTTTTTGTTTTCTTCTTTTTAATTCAATATTTACCCAGCGTATAGATTTATCTTTTAAATATGTGTACATTTGCCCTAAAATAGAGTATACATGACAAAAGTCTGGCAACGTTGCAAATAGATATTTACTTCAGTTCTGGCGCATGCTCACAAAAAAAAATAGGAGCGCTAAACTGCACGTACCAAACAAAACAAAATGTTTAGTGGGAAATTCAAAAGTCCAATAGTATTATGTAGATATTGTTTAGCAATGTGGCCTATTTCTAATTTAAAATTAAATAGAAAGGTATTATAATTGTGTTTTCTGTGTCTTTGGGCGCACGAAGTTCGATAAGTAATTATCGACTAACTAAGAGAAATTCCATCTTGACATTTTGCAAACTTATAGAAATATCAAAGAATATGAATATATTATTTTTGGAATTTCAAGACATCGGATGAATGTTGAGAATTAATTTTGTAAGATAGTCCTGGAAATTACAGTACATAAATATGAATTTGACTGTTGTGTACACAGCATGAAAAGGTACTTCTCACCCTTTAAATTGAGCTTAATTGCAAGTGCCTGCTGTAAATAGATTGAAAAATATACCCGCTTAAAGAGGAGAGTGCAAATCTTTGGAAAATTGACTCTTGATAATTACCACAACCGTGAGACTAGGCCGTCCGGTATAAAAAAAGATACATATATATTTTTTGTTTAGAAAAAGGTTTCAGTGAAATCTAAGACATGAAAGTCAATTATCCCCACAAATTGTGTGGAACAGTGAATACGAGGCCTAGTATTTTGTGACTGAAAAGATGGTAACATTGTTAGGCATCCATTTTACTTTATGATTATGGATTAATCCTTAAAATGATACATTATGGACACTAATTAATGTTACCGTCATGTTATTATTATGCAGTCAAACATAAAAAACGTTACACTATGAAGATACCAAGTGTTTATTTTATAAAAATACATTGCAAATGTCTAATTGTAATAACAAAATGTAAAGCACTCAAATTATAAAAATTTTTAAGATGTATGGTAAGATAACAAGAATAGCAGAAATTGCTGTTTTATTCTGGCAGTTCTACTTCTTTACGTGTCTTTTTCAGAACCTGTACATGATTGTCCACATCTGACAGAGCCTTTTCTTGTGCTTCAATCATTGCAGATGTAATTTCTTCCATAACTTGCTGTAAAAAGAAATATTCTTTTTTTAAATACTAAACTAAAAAAACTGTAGAACGTTAGTTCTTCAAACTAGAGTAGGTATATTTAAACTTACCGTGTAATATTGTATGTTTCGAGACATTTGACTTTCCAGTTTTACAAAGAAACCTAAAGCCCTTTCTTTAAGGTCTTCTTTAAATTTCAACAATTCAATTTTCCTAAAAGATAACGTTAGTTATTTTTGTAATTAATTAGCTATGAAAATTTAATATAAACTGACTTTTCTTCCTTTAGTTTTAATTCTTCTTTGAGTGGAGCTAAATCACATCTACCAAACTTCAGATTCATTAACTTCTTTTTATACTTATCATGTTCAAGTATTTTTTGTTCCTTTTCCTAAAATACCTCGAGTTACTAAACAAATATTTCATTAATGCAATATTGCTTTACTTTATTATTTTTCTTTATTTTGTGTTGGAGAGTAATTTCCATTTCAGCCTCCAATTTGGATAATTCATCAAATTCTTTTTTATTGGTAGCAATATGTGTATCAATCTAAAATTATTATTATAAGAAACTGATAAATCTATTCATTTAAAACCAACCTCTTTTTGTCTCTTACTTAATTCTGCCATCTCTTTATTATAATGTTCATATTCTATTTTTAAGGACTTTATCGTTTCATCTAACATCTTTTGAATTCTATAGATTTCCTAAAAACATACAGGTATGTAACCTACAATTAGGTTAAGACAGTCACTACTAACATCTTCTGTGTCTTTCCTAGCGAATCCACTCTCACGTACACGCAACTTACTAAGTTCTGGCTTATAAAGTTCTAATTGACTTATCATGTTATTGTATTTATAAGCAGCAGCTTCTACCTGTAAATACATTATAAAATTATTAGAAAACATCATTTTTTAGTTTAAAAATGTAACTTACTTTTTGTTTAATATCGCTTAGTTTAAAATCATATTTATATATGAGTTCTCGTAGTTGATTGCATCTTTCTTCTTTTAATTTAAAGGTATTTTGTAAATCTTTAATTTCTTGTGAAATCTGTTCTTTTTGGATATGAGAATAAGGCTGAGAAGCTATCACAGATTTTATTTCCGTTTCATTTTTGGAAAAATCGGCAAGCTCTTGGTCTAACAACCAATTATGTAAAAATAAATGAATAATAAATATATTTTATTTATTACCTATCGCTTTTATTCTTGCAGTATATTTTGCATACTGATCGTTGAGATTGTTTTCACGTTCTTGAATTTCAGTTAAATATGTGTCGCATTTTCCATTTATATTGTGTAGATTATCTTGCAGGTCCTGTTGTAAACGTACGATAGTTTAAATTTATTTTACCTTTAATAATCACAATTCATTATGTTGTATAGAATAATAACTAAAAAGTTCACAATCACAGGTAAGGCTAATCTTTAAAATTTTTGTTGTCATTTTGACATATAAAGTTATGATTTTTTACCTTCATGAACACAATTAGAAAATTACAATTATTCATCTTCATATCCTTGTATTAGTTTTTCAAGGATGTTCGTAACATAAAAACTACTTACTTCTATCTTCTTCATTGCTTGCTTTTTTCTTTCTTCATACGCTTTTATTTCGGTGGTAAGCATTGATATTTCAGCTTCTAATTTTTTTAATTCATTATCATCAAGCTCTAATAGTTCCACTAAATTAAACAAAAACAAACTAGCATTGAAACATACCGAACACTAAAACAAACTTACCCAATTTTGAATCAAGCTCTAATAAAGGATTGTTAATTTCTGCACTATCATCTGGACATCTATTCCACTGACGATACAATTCCATACAACAATTATCTGCAAGCTATGTTAGAAATGATTATAATATGAATGTTATTAATTATTTGAATATTGTACTTACACTTTCTAACTCAGTGTCGGTATTTATTGAGCAATTTATTTCATAAATTATATCTGTTAACCAACTTAATATTGCTACAACATGTGGCCAAGAATGAGGAGTATTCACTATAAAAACGTTTTCATCATGAAAGTAGAATGTATATAAAATAATTTAATTACCTGTTTTCATTAAAGACGGCTTTATATTTGCAGGATAGTGATATCGTTTTAAGTTTGCAGGAACTTCTTCTATATAATTCTCTCTTGTTACCTTAAGTCTTTTGTCAATTAATTTAAAATATGCATCCATAAGAGCAACAAAGAATTCTAAAGGCATACCAGATTTGACATGGTTGTAATCTAAATGTGTAAACTCTGTGGCCACAAAATTACGAACCTAAAAAAAAAATGTGAAATTACATTACGAATAAGTTAAACAATTCTGTAATTATTATACCTTAACGATCTGTTCATACTGCCATCTTTTATCACTGATTGGTCTGTTATCTTTTCTAGCAGATGACAAAAGTGGAGATTTCCTCGCTGCTCTTACACTCAATGGAGTCTAAAACAAGCTGTCACAAGAAACTGGATTCAAATTTGAAAGTTAATTTTACTTACACTTGTAGCTTGACGTATTAATGAACCACTTCGTTGACGGCTAAGACGAGATAAATCAATATTTAAATTACTTGAAGATCGTGTTATGTTTCTATCAATAGATAACTTTTCTTGACCTGGACGAGCTATATTTTTGCTACGACTCTTTTGAACTGATGCTTTAGAACTACTACAAATTTATATAAATTATTTTTTATCTAAATTTACTACCTTGTAACCTACCTTGCAAGTGCGCGAGACAGTCTCTGTGGTAGTGGGATAGACGAAGAACTTCGTGATCTTTGCAGGCCACTTGGTCTTGAAGACATTGTAGAGGTTAAAAGCAATATTTAAACATACACAAACCAATAATTATAAGAGCTTAATAACTACGTTTTACGAATGCTATTCACAAATCAAAACCATACTAGTACTAAATACAAATACACAAAGCACAAACAACCAAGTTTTTTTTAAATTTACCGTTGACACGCAACACTGACATTAAGTCGGTTAATTCAAATGTTTAAAATTAATTTTCCAAACAATCTCACAACCAATCAGAATATCGCAAACTATCATGAAGTTGCGTTTATTTACAATTTCTCAGTTTTATCACAGATTAAATAGGGTCAGATATTCTACTTCCTATTCCACCAATGTTCTCATTTTTTGTCTCTGCATATTTACATTTGCAGCTCTGGGAGTTTACCACGCCTACTCTTTTACGCGCGTTTTATGAAAAGAGCATACCACGCCGTGCTGCTTGTGCACTACATGTTAAAATAACAAGCTCTGGGAGTTGCTTAGAAAGAGAGAAAGAGAGCAGTAGAATCCACAAATTTGTCGAAGTAAAATATCTGACCTTTATTTAATCTGTGATGCTACCCACGTGCTACCATTGCTAGAATTGAATTACAAGGCGGGATAATCAAGGTAACCAATTTAAAAATCTTCAATAATGTTTTTAAATTATTGACCTTAAAGGCTCTTTTTTAAAGTTCACAGATATTCTTCTAACATAATAAAGGTAAATAAATAAAAAAAAACAAAAAAATATAATTATACTAAATGATTTTTTAACCTGGAATTTTTAAATACATATCTGGAGAAACAAACCAAACAAGCATCCTACGAAAAGATTGTTCGAAATAAAAAGTTAATAATATTTTCGCGGGGGAAATTCATGAGTGCTAAAATCAACCCCTCCTCTCACCCTGTGGGTGAAGAAAGAGGTAACTTTGAAATCTTAAAAAGGAACCCCCCCATGTTTTATTGCAGAATCCTTTTTGTATTGCAAATTTGTATAGTATGTCAAAATGAAACTTTTATTCGAAACCTTTTTCCGATTCATGATGGATGGCTCTGTAATCGACGAAATTTAATGTTTCCGATTTCTTCAATTGAGAACCAATAATTCGATTCTGCAATACATTTGCAATAAAATATATCACTTTTTTGTTAGTTCTTGATTTACGTGCACTAACGTATTCAACGTTTAAATTTTATTGTTTTTGTATTTTTTATGTATTGTATTGTTTTTTAATGTTTTCAGTTTTTTAACAAAAAATAAATACAATAATTTATTTAAATAAAATCTTCTATGGTTACAGTTAAAAATAATTTTTGAATTGAATTCTCTACTCAAATTATTTTTATGTTTACCTTAACCATTTGTTTTACTTCTTTTGTTCGTTTTCATTCTTAGTTGTAAAAACACAAAATACAGTTACAAAAGAAAGAGAAAACAACTTTAAGAAACAGCTCTTTCTCAATTCGAAAATTGTTTCAAAAATAAAAACACCTGCCCTACAATTCCGAAGTCGGTTTAAACACCATTCGACAGAACTGTACAAGAGAAAATCGAAATGGTTCTCGTTTATTATGGAGCATCTTGATGATGCTGTGAATCTTTATTCTCAGCGTTTTCTGGACAGGGTGCGGTCACGCACTTCGTTCTACCGTACTGCCAAACAGTTTACTGCCGAAGGAAGTGTTCAACCTAAAAAAAGGTCCCGTCGAGCAACAGTCACTGGAGAAAATAATGAAATTGCTGTATTAGCTGCAGTGGCGCCAGCGGCTCATAATTCCCATGTCAGTACGCGAGAAATAACTCAGATTCCGAACTGTCCCAGAGCAGTGTTTTAAAAATTTAAAGTGTCATAAATATCATTCTTATCATGTGTCTTTGCAGCAAGATCTTCATGGCAATGATTTCCAAAATCGAGCAAAACATTCTGTCGGTGGGCACGTGAACAAATACTGAAAAACCTGAATTTCTTTCGTTAGGTATTGTTCTCTGACGAGTCGTCTTCCACAAACCACGGAGTGGCTGATCGACATAACATGCATTACTGGAGTGTTGAAAACCCACACTGGCTGTGCCAAGTTGAACATCAGCGTCCTTGGACTGTCAACGTGTGGTGTGAAATAATTGGCGACAAACTCATCGGCCCCGTCGAAGGCAATTTGAACGGTCAATTGCACCGAGACATTCTGGAAAATTAACTGCCAATATTACTTGAAGATCTAAGCTTAACAGAATACATATGGTTTCAACATGATGGTTGTCCAGCACATCATTCGGCAGTGGCACGTGAAGTACTTTATCGTGATTTCAATGGTCGCTGGATCGGTAAAGCTGGTCCGATGAATTGGCCTGTCAGATCACCAAATCTTACTTCGACAGATTTATTTTTGTGATAAAGTGTATCAACAACTCGTGAGAACATGATTCGGGAATGCCTGTACCCAAATTGAAGCAGACACACTTCTCATCAATTTGAAATGCGGATCAATAAATACATTGAAGTTAAAGTTCATCATCTCGAGCACTTAATTTAATTGACAGGTGAGAGGCGAGGAGACTCACGTTAATCAAGCATCCCGAAGGGAACAGAAAACTACTATGTCTACTTCGTTGTTCTTGAGTTACGCTAAAAGTAGTTTATTTACCATCTACATTTCTAAAGGTAAAAATTTTCCAGTAATTTCAAATTTGCAAAATTAATTAATTTTGTTGAACAAAAATTTCAAGTGTTTAGAACAAAAAGTGGTATTTTTTATTGTAGATTTCTCAGTTAAAGAAATCGGAAAAATCAAATTTCGTCGATTACAGCGCCATCCATCATGAATCGAAGAAATGTTTTGAATAAAAGCTTCATATTCTTTGACGTACTATCCGAATCTGCAATAAAAATGGGGGTTCCTGTTCAAGATTTCAAAGTTACCTCCCACCCCACCCACAAGGAGGAGGACAGGGGGGCTAATTTCATTACTCATAAATTTTCTTCGCGAAAATATTAACTTTTTATTTCGGACATTTTTTTGTAGGATGCTTGTTTCTTCAGATATTTAAAAATTCTAGGTTAAAAAATCACCCGGTATATTATATCTATAAATTCATGTTTGTCAATAATGTATGCTATGCATTACGAGATTCTCATTTCAAAAGAATTAAAAATGCTTAAGTGCCACAAAGTTCAGAAGAACCGCCTTCTTTAATTTTCCAACGAGCACAAACAGTTCAAGAAGTAATGTGACATCGGATTTGGATAGACAGAACAAATCGACGGTGTTATCAACAGGTAAAACTGCGAAAGATGTGATGACATTGTATTATCAGAATGCAAGGGGTTCGCGGACTAAAACAAACGAATTTTATGAGACTGTGAATTTGACGTTCTTACCTTTACAGAGACAGGATTGAACGACAGTTTTTGTGATAGTGAGATGTTTAGTGACCAATATAAAGTATACAGAAAAGACAGAAATTATCATATATTTGATAAAAATAAGAGAGGTGGGGTGTTAGTAGCAGTGTCAAGCGAATTTCAGTCCAGTCTAATACACTCAATAAATTATAATGGAATAGAGGCAGTTTGGGTTTTGGTTAAAGTACGCAATAGAAAATTTATAATTAGTATAGTGTATACAGTGTGTCCAAGATAACAATGCACAGCATGGGGATCTTGGAAACGGTAAGAGATACAGCATCGGTTAAATGAGACGAAAGTTGGCTATTTATAAGACCTTTTTGTTGGCGTTTGCAAAATCTAGATATCTTGGATAGTTTCAGAGATATTTAAAAAAAAGCAGATTTCTCGATTTTCATTATTTTTTTTTTACCTTTATTTGAAGAGATATCGAAAAACTAAAACCACTTTTCCATTGCCACTTTTTGTTCTCTATTAAAATACGCTAACAAAATTTCTATACAACGTTTCGGCTTCGAGTAACCGTCATCAACCTCATTTTCTTTTAAATACGCGGAAAAGCAATTGAAAATTGTTTTGGATAGCTCTTGTTGTCACGATTCTAATGATGTAAACATGATAGGGTTATTTTGATTTCTTATGCTATAAATTAATGCGTTCTGCAGTACCCTGGCATGCACGATCACCTGATCTAACACCGTTATATATTTTTTTCTGGGGTTATGTCAAGAATTATGTGCGCAACCAAAATTTTGAAGATAAACAGCAGCGTTCAACACAAAAAAATCAAAACCAAAATAACCCTATCATGTTTACATCATTAGAATCGTGACAACAAGAGCTATTCAAAGCAATTTTCAATTGTTTTTATGCCTATTTAAGAAAATGAGGTTGATGATGGTTAATCGAAACCGAAACATTGTACAGGAATTTTGTTAGCGTATTTTAATAGAGAACAAAAAGTGTCAATGGAAAAGTGGTTTTAGTTTTCCGATATCTGGTCAAATAAACGAAAGAAAAAATAATAATAAATAATAATAATTAAATATCTCTAAAACTATCCAAGATATCCAGATTTTGCAAAGCCAACAAAAAGGTCCTATAAATAGCCAACTTTTATCCCATTTAACCGATCCTGTATCCCTTACCGTTTCCAAGATCCCCATGCTGTGCATCTTTATCTTGGACACACTGTATACCACCGAAAAGTTGCATCGAGTCCTATAATTACTATCTTGAAGCCTTTAAATGTTTAGAAAAGTTACCTGTAGGTACGGAGTTAATAATAGCAGGAGATTTTAATTTATCACAGATTAAGAACCAAAAGTATAGTTTTTTACAGGGTCAGCGCAGTCTTGGTGCGCCCATTCTTTGCATTTTCCACATTGAACCAAGTCCTCATCAAGATTGTGACCACAAATTAAGCATTCCCCCACTTTTTATTGCGTGCTTTGGTTTGCCTTGAATTGCAGTTCCTCCTCTTTGACTGAAATTTAATTTTTTAGCCTGTTCCCTTTTTTCTTTTCTCATTTCCTTAACATGTTCCTTTTGTATGTTAACATCTTCCTTTTCATCTAAAGCCTCTTTATAAGGCGTTGATATGAGAACTTCGCTTTTTTCACTCTTGCTCTTACGAACTTCAGCTCTTTTATTTTTGTGAGGCATTGGACCCAGTTTTTTTATAGTCATTGCGAAGGGACGTTCTGGTAGAAACGACTGTAACTGAGATGGCGACATTTGAAGAAGAGGTTGACAGACTTTGAAGAATTCTTTTGAACAAGATAGCTTGACGTAGAAGGTTCCGGTGACTTTTCAGTAATATCAAGTAGGATTGGAGTTCCCATAGAAGACTGAGTTAGTGTAGACCAATCTGGTACCATTGCAGCAGATTCAGGAAGAGCTTGCATTTCGTCTGCAGCTTCAGGGATATCGATTATCATTGATGAAAGAAAGTTGATGTCAGAGAAAACATGATTATTGTAGGGATAAATGCCTGTACGTTTAAATCCTTTTTTTTTGCAATATCAAATCGGTTGATTTTTGTAAACGCCGTAGACACTAATCCTGCGATACTGATTAATGCGCATTCCTGGATTTTGCCGCATTCAAAGTTGACAAGTTTCGTTGTAGGCAGATTTAAAGGGCTTCATGATACAAGTAGAACAGTCAAGCGGCTGGAGCCGATGGCTTGTGTGCGGAGGAATACTTAAGAGGTACACATGGTTTACTTTTGTATATTTAATGACTAGCAAATCTTTGTAGCTGGAAAGATCACCTACGATAAGTAAAACCGGATTTTCTTTACTTGAATTGGAATATTTCACAAAATCTCACTTGTCATCCAGCCATTTGATTGCAATTCCGCTGCACTCATATAAAACATGATGGGTAACGTTTTGGTCTCTTTCTGTTGGCGTGAGTTTACCAAACTGTTTTTGCCTCTCATAGACAAAACTTTCTGATTAACGTGCACACATGAAATTCCATTCACATCTGCACTAATTAAAAATCTTGGAAGGCGTAAACTTGAATTTTTTGCAAAGCACTTCATAAAGCATAAAAAAATCTGTCTAGTTGCGGACGATTGAAGCCAACTGCACGCGCAATACTTGTAGATTCAGCAGACCTTAAAGAAAGTTCTAAATGTCTTTCTAAGAACTTGTAATAAAAATCTTTACCAGCCGCTTTCTTCTTTTTGTTGAAACGATGTTTAATTTTCATTTCTTCTGCAAAATCATAAACAAATTTAAGAAATTCTTTTTTTGACAGTGACATGCGGCGTTGGTCTGGGTCTTTCACATGATCAGCTAAAACCTTGTCCTGTGCTTCGCTGAAGACGGGCTCTTCCCAGTTTTGGTTTAGTAGAAATTAGAGATGAAACGGATAGCAGTTTAGCCGGATACCGGATATTCGGCCAACCTTGTAGCCGGATAGCCGGATATTCGGCGGAACGTTGCCGTTTGGTGCATCGCAAGAAGCACGCTTGCGTAGGCGGCGCGCGAACGATCGGGTGGACTCGGTCCAATTTGGTTTTTTTCGTTGATAAGTGAAGTTAACAATTGTTTCATTCATTGACTTACTGTATTGATTACAGTGCAGACACGTGCGTGATCGTTTTAGGTTATTATTTTATTTGTGCTCTTGTTATCTGAAGTATTTTTATAATTCTAAAAAGATTTAACAACGAGAAATGACACCCAAAAAATCATTCCTGACATATATAACAGAATTTACGAGAAAATCAAATATAACATTTCGAGTGCTTTCGCTATTTCAGTGACTTCTGACATATGGACTTGCTTACACAACAATGCTAGCTTTCTGAGCTTCACAGCTCATTGGATATCACCTGAATTTAAACTAGAACACGGAGTTCTGGCAATGAAACCTATCTCAGGTTCACACACAGGAGAAAATATAGCAAAGGAGCTTAACATTGTCGCGAACCGCTGCTCAATAGAGCACACTAAAATACATGTACTCATTCATGATAGTGGCGCTAATATGGTGAAGGGTGTTCGTTTGGCTGAGTACGATTCTGTTAGATGTTTCATACATACGCTTCAAAGAGCTATAAATGAGTCGCTCAGAGTCCAGGCTGAAGTGACAACAATGATTGCTACTGGAAGGCGACTTGTGACGCACTTCAATCACACAGGTTTAGCTCAAGAAAAACTGCTGAGGATTCAAAAAGAGCTAAATTTACCCGAGCATCAGTTAGTGCAAGATATTAGCATTAGGTGGAATTCCACTTTTTATATGATTGAACGTTTGTTAGAACAAAAGCGGGCCATATCATTGTATGTTGCTGATCACGATACACTCATCAATTTGACAGCTCAACAGTGGAGTTTAATGGAGCAATGTATCAATTTATTAAAGCCCTTCGAAGAAATAACCAAAATAACAAGTTCTGGTCTATCCTGCGTGTCGGAAGTAATATCACACGTTGCTGCTTTAAAAAAATACTTAGATAAAAATGAAACTGGGCAAAGAACTCCTGATTTATCACATATGCGGGCCTCGTTAAAAGCTGAATTAGAAACTCGTTTTAACTCCATAAGTCAAGACTCAAACTACTTGATTGCAACTTTCCTAGACCCGAGATTCAAAACAAACTACTTGGGGGTGCTTGATGCTGAAAGAACGCGCCAGGAGATTCTATTGGAATATTTGAAAATGTCTTGTGAAGAGTCCTCCAGTAGCAGTTCATCTTCAACACCGGCTAAAAAAAGTAGAGGAGAAGAGACAGAGTCAGCTGTATCTCGCAAAGCTCATGACACATTTTGGGATTGCTTTGATGAGGTAGCAAATGAAAACAGTACTAGCCAGGTTCAACGTGAAGAAAGAAACGCGATAGCATGTGAGCTTGATTTTTATCTTAAGTCAGTGCGAATTGATCGCAATCGTAACCCTTAGTCTTGGTGGGCAGCTAATGCTAAACAATACCCAAATTTAACAAAGTTTGCCAAAATCTATCTTTCAGCACCTTGCAGCAGTGTGTACAGCGAAAGACTTTTTTCTGAAGCTGGCCTTATTTACGAAGACAAGCGAAACCGCTTGCTACCTCTTAATGCAGAGAAATTAGTATTCATTCACCATAATTTGCCCTTAGTGCAGTATGAGTACTAATTCATTTTCTAAGTTGTAGAATTATTGTGTGATTACTGATTGTATTTCTTAAGTGATACTAACTAAATAAAGCAATTAATTACCTAAAAATATTCTTTTTAATCCAGTATTCGGCCGGATAGGTGCTAGTAGTTATCCGGTATTCGGCCGGACAGTATTTAGGCCGCCGGATAGGCCGGATACCGGATAGTTACCGGATATCCGTTTCATCTCTAGTAGAAATTTCTTCACTACGACTTATATTCATAACTCTTTCATGGAGTGTGCTTTTGGGAATGTTAAATCTTATACTAGCTTCGTTTATTGCATGCGGCAACACCTCTATTCATTTGCGCTTAATACCTGACACCATGTTAAGATGTTAAAAGATTTAGTGATGCTAACATCTTTATTTATTTATTTATTTATTTATTTTATTTAACACAAGCCCAACATGACTAACAGTAATAATGATCATGCTACTAAGCTAAGTATATCAAATCAAATCTACAACACTGATTGTGAGTACCCGTCGAAGGGTTTATTTTTAAAAAAGGAATTTTAATTAAAAACAATCGCACCTCTAAGGAAAAACTTGTTTAAAATAATTTTTATTGCTTCTTCATTAGCTAATACAAATAAAAATACGCATAGCTCCTGTTGTAGGTGGGATCAATAAAAATTGTTTTTTATTACAGACCTTTATTCTAGATATGTATTAAGATGTTCTCACTCCTACACAAAACTACCTACCTGCATTTACGTTTACATTTCTTTTAAATTATTTCGCCGTTTTCTTCCAAATTGACCTTTCCTGTCAGTTTAGGAAACAACCGTAACATTTCTTATTTAAATGAGATACTAGTAGAAGATTTGATTAACAAGAATTCTACAAAAATTGTTAGACTATAACAATAAACAGTTCAATAATAATTTTAGAAGAGAAATTTATTTCAACTGATAAATTTGAATAGAAGTTTGTAATAGAAAAGGTAATCGAGACATGGAAGGATATTAACAAAATGGCCACCAGATTTCAAATTTTCCATTTTTTTGTTATTTCTAATTTTTTGGCTAGATAAATTAGCTCTATATTTATTTTCAGAATAAAATTATATCACGTATCTTTCAAGATGTTACCTCATATATAATTCAATAGAAATGCTTAAACTATTTCAAGCACCCACTCCGCCCTGATTTTTTTTCAATTTTTAAGATGCAAATGTGTCATTGTCAGTTGCGGCATTTCACAAAGGAGTAGGAAGAGCAAACATGCGGAGTGATCCAAAACAAAATCGCTTGCTTCTAATGCATTTTTATTTTTCTAAAAAAGGTTCACAATGAAACTCGAAAGATTAATGTAAACTTCACTTAAATTACTTACTCAAATTTAGAAAATTATTAGAATTAGATTAAATCAATTATTCTGAAACATCTTGTAAATAGAAACAGTTTTAGATGAATCATTGGGGGTGGCACATTTGGTAAAAATTACACATCGCCAAAATATAATACAATAGAGCGGTAACTGACTCACACCGTTGAATATTTTATGACCGCACAGGATAGTATGTGTCACTCTTCCCGAACTAAAATTAACAGTAAAGCAAAAAGAAGAAACATCCCAAATTCCCAACTGGATTTTTTTGCAGAAAGAAACAACAAAAAGTATTGAGTATTAAGATGAATTAATCTTTGTCTTGCTTTTTACTTTTATTAATATAATTTTTACTAAATGGAAAAACATTTTTTAATCGTAAATAACAAACTAAGATAAATTTGTTATTGTAACAAATAGATGTTTTAGGGTAAACAGATCTGCAGGTGTTTACATCAGTTCTATACGTGACTTGTTTTTAAATAACAAGATTTAAAAATACAAATGATCCAGATTGTCTATATAGAAAATGTTAAGAATATGGAATGTCGATGACCAGAGTTCACATACGTTGTCTATTGCACTTACTTTCACATTCGGTTCCTTACGTTAGTTACTTAAGGAACCAATAATCAAGAAAAGGTATCTGAAATGGAAGTAAGGCTCTCAACAGTTTGCTATTTCTACTATCTTAGGTCCACCAGCAGATCTAAAAAAATGAATCTTGTCTAATGCTGAAAAAGTTAAGACGCTATCGTCATGAAAGAATTATCAGACTTGGTGAATTTGATGAAACTTTCGATAACACTGGCAAATCTAAAATGCGAATAATTATAGTAGGACGCCGGTTAATGCTTAGTGTAGCCTTCTGGCTCGTCACACCTGAAAAAGGTTATGTACGGCCTAAATTTAGGTAAAGAAAAAAACTAACTTTACAGCAAACTAAATTATTATTACTATAAAATCTACTAAAAGCACTTTAAAAGTTTTCCTTAAAATCTTCTTTTAGGACTTCTCGTAAAAAACCTTAAATAACCTGCAAGAATAGTAAAAATCTAAAAGATGCCTATAAGAAACTTAATTAGAAATCTTACCAAGGTTACTAATCGGCTTTACCGACTTTAACATAAAATAATTTCTCAACCCCTAACGGCTAAACCACCCTTCTGTTGTCCTACACCAAACTCAAAATAACTTATTCCTTCTCTCTCTATCTCCAGATCAAGTTTTCTCTGATATCAAAACTACAAAAAAGCAAATTAAAATTTTAATGTAGACAACTCAATTGACATCCAATGCAAGAAGAAAAAACCCATTTAAACTCAAAACTAATACATGATTTACCATCATTGCTATTTACCATTCCATCCAAATCAGTACACAACATTAATAAATTTACCCCTTTCGGAATTAGTTTGATTAGACCGTAACGTTAACCTATTAATAACTGGGATTTTGAAAGTCTTTGGTATTTTTTAAACAACCTTTATGGGGAGGATACTTTGGTTCAATTACAAAGTTATTTCTAAATTCCTGACGGTTGAACATCCATTTTTGCCAACGTTCTTATTCGCATCAGCTTAACTCTTGTTTGCAAACGCATGAAGCAAACCAGGCGTGATCTATACTTAAGTTTCTCAGCACCTCTCATAACTGAATCTGTTTTCGGCTAATACCTTTCACCGAACGATTGATCTCGTTTCGACAAGATTACTTACCCCCACGCTTAGAGAACCCTAGTTTACATTAGCTAATCTGACCACCTGATACCCAGGAAGAAGCCAGTTGTCAATCCTCTCTCTACATCTACTGTCAAAAGACTTAAACTTTGCTGCCTCCCGTAGAAAACATCGTAAGTGCAGTGAAATCATCTTTATTCTAAAAGAAGGCGCAAGACTGGTAAGACTGCAAAACAGTCAAAACCCCCGTCAACGTGGAGAAAGTGAACCCAGTTTTAGAAGATGGAACATAATTTATCTTGTAAGAGACCCTACTTCCAACTTTGAATAGGAGATGGCAAGCATACCTCAAGAAGCCCAACACCAACTAATATCACGTGTATGGTCTTCTACAAAAATACACACACCGTATATTTTTCTTTGGCCGACCCGCAATAGGATCTCCAACTTATAAATTGGCCAGATACCTTGCCTACATCCCTAAGGGTTATATTGAAAAAACTTCTTACATTCTGAACTCCTCACATTTTGATCAGTTGATATCCAAACTTACCCTGAAACTGGGAAATCTTTTAGGCAGTTTCGAAATGACCTTCTTCTTTATTAAAGTTTCTGTTCCTGATTCCGTAGCCATTATCCAACAACTGTTGAGTGAAAATAAAAAGGCATTTGGTGACCTCAGTAAAAAATGCCTTACTTCAACCTGCTTTCTGTTCTGTGGTGAATTCTACTAACAGGTTTCTTAAGCTGCTGTGGACTTTTCTTCACGAAATCGTTTAAGACAAAGTCTGGTTTCGATACGTGGACGACACCTTCATCGTATGGCTGCATAGACGGCACATGTTGTCTCGATTCCTCAATAATCTGAACTGTCTGAACAACCAACATCCAGCTGAGGATAATTACGCTCTTCTCTTTCTTGGTGTTTTCGTCACTCGCCTGCGTTATTCATTCGGTATATCGTAAACCTACATACTATATTAACATGCCAACTTCCATTACCATTCAGTACAAAAGCAATTTGTAATTAACTCACTTGTTTATCGAGTAATTTCCGTTTCACAACACAACATCCAAAGGACGTTGGAACACGTCCGGAGCAGTGACTAACAAAACAAACAAATAGAATTATCAAGCAACGTCTTGATCTTCTCCAAGAGACGTTTCTCGGAACACAATCGCATTCCTTTCCACTGCTTTCTTACCATACATTAAAGTGACGTAAGGACAGCATAGCGAAACACTTCAAAGAGACAGAATCAATACTGTCTTCAGACTCATCAGCAAAAGTTCAGAATTCTTACCTTCTTCTAAGGATAAACACCCAAAGCTGTTATGCAAAGAAGTGTACAGCAGTTCGTGTTCCTGTGTTTAGTGTTTATCGGAGAAATTGGTCACTCAATTAACACACGCATTATTGAATATAGGCGGTGCATAAAGCCAGGCCACATCTACATCTGCTAGGTATAAGATATTTTTATTGCAAGACCATCTTTCTATCACATCAGAAAGATAACCTTGTTATATGCTTGCTCTATGTAGCAAAACCCTTAGAAATATTTAGAGAGGAAATTTTGTCAGCGCATGCTAGGTGTCAGCAAAGAATGATTCTCTGAATGACTCTGCTGCTGCAGCTGTCACAACATGTATTGCGTGTAAATTGACTTGTCTTTTGACTGGAAGTTGAACTAAATTTAAGGTAAGAAAACTGCCCCTACTACTACTTTTAACAGTACCGACAAACTCAGTCTCCAATCTAGACGCGGATTGTTTCTCATTCGAAAGCTTGCTTAGTTAGAATCCCAGCCTCCACGCGTTCTTGGGCTATTTTCAGATAAGGATAACTGCATTGCTGTTCCTCGAGTATAAGACTATATTCTCTGCCTCTTTCTATATTTTTCTACATACCAGCTGTTAGTGTAGTCCCAAAAGTCTTGGCATAATTTTAGATATTTAATCTTTATGTACTTTCTTTTTTTTTCTTTTCATTCAGTCCACTCTTGGACATAGGCCTCTCCTACTATTTTCCAAGCTTCTTTGTTTTGTGCCATCTGATCCCAACCTCAACTTTGTTTTTAACATCTTCCAGCAAACGCTTTTGCGGTCTACCAATACTTCTTTTGTGTAATCGTGGTCTCCAATTATTATTATGCGGTTTGTCCATCTTGAGTCACTGACGGGTAACATGTCCAACCCAACTCCACTTCAATTGAGCTATTCGTGCTGAAATCTTTGACTTTGGTTCTTTGTCTAATTTCTATGTTTGTAATATAGACTTTGTAGACTTAGAGAAAGCTTTTGATTGCGTACTGTGGGAAAAGCTAATAAAAATACTGAAAAATAAAAGAGTAGATTAAAGAGATAAAAAACTGATTAGAAATTTGCATATAGGACAGGAAGTATCCATGAGGATTCCAACATTTCCTGCAGTTCCCCGATATCTTGGCTAATAAGTACAATGTCATCCGTAAAACAGAGACGGTTCAAATATCTTCAGTAACTTCTTATGCATTTTTGTCCCATTCTAGTGTCTGAAGGCATCTTTCAATGCAAGAGTGAACAATTCTGGGGAGATGGTGAGTGTCCCCTTGCCTAACTTTTTATATCTTCTGCTATATTTACTACTAATGTTGAGTTATTACGTATATATTTTAGCAAATCTTTGTATTTTGAGTCAACTCTTGCAACTCTACGGAATCACTTTGTTACAATCAACGAAAGCAAGATGTAATGGTTCGTTGTATTCGTTGCATTGCATCAATAGACTAATTTGTTCGATTGTGCTAAAGCCGTTGTAGAATCCAGCTTGCTCAGGTGGTTAATAAGCATCTAATTTGTTTGTAACTCTATTTGTTTTGATCTTTGTTGGTAATTAGTAGGGGTGTGGAAGTAGACTTATAGGCCGGTAATTATCAGTTTTTAGCTGATCACCTCTTTTATGTAATAGAGCCTCCTGAGCGTTCTGTCATGTTTCTAGAATCTTACTTTGTGTCAGACATTTATTAAGAAGAATTCTCATAGATTCTGTTGATGCAATCCCTCCTAGCTTTATCATTTCACGTATAGTACCGTCGTCTTCAGGTGCTTCCTTGTTCTTCATTTGGGACAATGCTAATTCTACTTCTTGTATGGCGACATCAGGTTTAGGTTCAGGTTCAGGTTCAGGTTCAGGTTCAACATTCAGAATTGTTTTGTCGACTGCATTTGATGGTTTGGGATGTTTTTCTTTATATAATGAACTAGAGAAGTTTTCAGTAATACTTATCAGATCATTCTTTTCTTTTTTGGTGTCTCTATTGGTATCTTTTAATTGATGTATTCTGAGTCGCTCTTTAGTGTTAATTGTCTTGAGAATTTTCATATTTTTGTTGATTTCAATATTTGTTTTTATCAATTCTGTGTTGTAGTATCTTAGATCGTATTTTGTTTTCTTCTTTATGGTTTTATTTAAATCATTATGTTCAGGGGTCTCTTTTATCATTTTTCTTTTTACAGACATAAGTTCTTTTGTTTCTTTGCTAATTCTTGTTTGTTTGGGTTTTTTAGCAGTGGTACATACCTTCTTGGTAACTGTTTCAATATCAGTTTTTATTTTAGTTTCTAATGTATTTACACTACATGTGCCCATTGGTTTAACATTTTTTTGTTATATAGTTTTTCTCTGCAGTTCACTTTGATATTTTTGAATATCTTCATTTATTATTTCTACTAACTTCTTATGTTCTGATTTAAAATTTATTTCTATTCCGGCTCTTATTAACCTATGATCATTACTAGTATATAAAAATGATTTAAGATTTATTTCTGCTAACTTTTAAAAAACTCTACGCCTTAATTGTTTTTTATTATGTTTGTTGTGGCAAGTTCTTCCATAGCGTCTGCACACTCTTTGTTCTGGCTGCGCAGACCGCTTTTAGTGCCGTCTAACTATCGGAGTAGATATGTATCTTTTGCTCCGTCATCCTTGCGTCTTTCCTATACGCCACCGATACAATGGCATAAACTCCATTTGGAAAACCATGGTACGTTTTCTCAGAGCAAAGTTTTCCTGTACGTGTGGGTTTTCAAGGTAGATACCTACTTCCAAGAATTTCCTGTCATTCTTACGTAATTCATTCCTGTGAAAACCAGCGAGTTCTTTTAGACATTCACTTCCTCACTGCTCTCGAACTGTTTCTTAGTTGGGATTGTGAGAGAGTACTTCTTATTCAGCCTTAACCAATCGTCTACCTGGGTTATCCTGTAGTTAGGCAAAAACATTTATTTTTCCACTTACTGGGCTATCCAGGCGTGGCCGCTGTTACATCCGCTTCCAAGTCATAATCCTGCATCCCGCATTCTAAGATGGGCTGCCTTCCTGATCCAAGTTGAGAGGTCCGGCAGCCCCAATAGAACAAGTGCAGCCGTGGGAGTAGTTGTCATTGCACCGGTTATATCCAGACATGCCAGGTGTTGTAACTTTGGACGATGCTGGTGCGCTCTACACTAGACCACTAGATCACTGAATTATAGAGTACTCTAGGGCTGATAACTGCCATGTAGATCCAGTAGGCTACCGTATAATATGGATTCCCCATTTTGTTTCTCTTGGTGAAGACAATTACTTCTGTCTTAGATGGATTGCTCTAAAGGCTATGTTATATTATTACTTATAATCCCGTAATTTGGTTTAGACTAGAGATTGAAAAGACAAAATGACATATGACTTGATAACTTGTAATGTTATCCTCTGTTTTTATTACGCAAAAAACATCATCGACCTTACATATGTCGAGTTTATCGATACAACAGGCTATTTTCATTGCGTAATCTTGCATTTTGTCGCAGACGACGCAACGTTGAGAAAGCGACTAGTAACCATTATAGTAACTAACACTAGCTAGCTGTCTGCTCATGCCTGAGCAAGAAAGCCGTCCGCTGTTAAGCGCTTCAAAAGATCATCTATTGTTGAACACCAAAGATGGGATGAAAGGCAGCTTCCCTGTACCCTGATGTCTACATGGCAGTCTCCTAGAGCAGCTTTAACGGTTCTCACTTCCGGTGCAGACTTCATTCAGCTAACCAGTGTGGTTACCACACCGCTGGTTTGCAGGGCTTAATATTAGATGGAAGCATTCGCTCAACTATTAGATTGTAGATACTTTTGCGAATTTCTTCTTTATAAGAGATATAATGATCTCAAAAATTTAACTGGGAATAAAAGTCATAGTACTTAGGTAATTTTGTTTCGAACACCCTATTTCAGAATTTGCTCTTTATGATAAATATCAAAGTACTGAGAACTGTTTCAGACTTTCAGAGCATACGTTATTGATGACCTTTTTTTGTCAATCTTATTTTGACAAAGATTTATCGAAACGGCTCTGGGTAACTGGACGATCATCGTGCTGTAGCGAGTTCGGTTTCCAACTGATTTCTGTGGGAATATCGACCTTTTTATGAACATAGATTGTATATTTTTAAAAGACAACCGTAATTTTGTTTTTTCAAGTTTGTCTTTCGCGCTTACTTTGTTAATCTTTGGTTAAGCATAGATGTGTAAAAAGGAATAAAGTTACAGAAATTAGTAAATCAAAATTAATTTAATATTTGTACTTTCGACATCACTATTGTATTACGTACATTACACTCTAAAAACTAAAAATAATCAAAAAACAACTATTTTAGATTGTGATGTATTAACCAAATCATCGTCCAAACTTAAAAGTAACATAAAACTGAAAAAGAGAGCTCCCGCACTTAACATGTGCCAGATATCATGAAAATCGTAGAAGTCTAGCATAACGCAATGTTTATTATATTTTCTTGATTCCGCTGGGGTAACCTTAAAAATATAGTTATTGATAATATTTTGATAAATTACAAAAATAAAACATTTTTAACTTACAGTCCACATAGTGGAATTATTGACAAAAAAGTATGTCGCTCCTATCCAAGTGGCTAGACCTAAAATTCCAAATACAGCAGCTTGCAGACACAATTTCTCGTGGTGAACTAACTGTAAACATTTTTTTGTAAATATAACCAAATAAATAAATACAAGATGCTGTATTATTACTTACTTTCATGATTATGTAGACAATCATGTATAAAATTGCATTTGCCATTAGTAAACCTAATAAGAAAGTAGCAAAGTCTGTATCCATAATATAACATAAAATTCCTAAATGGGCAAAAATTACATTTAAGACGTTTGCTGCCACCAATAATGCAAAATGAGCTAGAAAGAAAAAGAATTAAAAACCTATTTGTTTCGAGTTACATGTAAAATGTAAACCTACCTTTTCTTTTAGGTTCAATAGCTTTGAGAACATCATGATCAGTAGTCCATTCGTCAACTATTCCTTGGACTCCTCGTTTGACGTAACTCAAGAAGTAAATGTTAAACGATACGTAAATACAAAGGACAATGTAGAAAATTATAAATATAATCCAGAAGGTAATGTGTCCATTCAGTATTCCTACCATAGCTGTAACAAATTGATGACCGACATGTTATTATTATTGCTAATAAACAAATTGTGATCAAATAAATTTAGATTTTGTTTCTTTTTTCTAACTTACTATTTGTTTTTGTTTAGTAGCTAAAATCATTGCTTGTTTTATAATCACTGTACAAACTGCAAAAACAAACATGGGAGCAAACAAAATAAAGGATGTTTACTATTAATATACTTCCTATGACAAATCTGGATTTCTAACATGGTTATTTACAAATTAATCTAAAGAATCCAAGAAAAACATGAGTAAACCCCAGGTAACCTAACCGCAGAAATGTAAATATCCTTCTTTTGCAACACAAGAAGTGCATCAGTGAAATTATGGGTTTGACCCAAAATATTTGTGATATAATAAAATCAACAGAAAATCTGACCGCTTTTGTGTATACAATAATGTAAATCTTCACAAACACGAATTAAAATAAGGAAACAAGATTTAAACTTTATACCTAATTTAAATAAAAAGAAAAGAAGCTAGATTGTACCTACATCAGAAATGGAATTGTGCCTGGCAAATTATTTCAGCAAAATACAGGGTAATCAGCTTTTTAGTCGACTTATAAATGTTTACAGTACAGAATATTCGAAAAGAAGTGTTGATGCTGAGCTTATCCTATTTCTTTACATTAAAAACGATTTTTGTTTTTAAAATGTGTCCGATAAAAAAAAAATCTCGGTGTCAATGTTTAGTTTCAGATCCTCAATAGCCGATTCATACGCAAAAAAAAGAAAAATGATAAATCTGAAAAACATAAGCAGCAAAAGTCTTTAAAAATAATTCTATTCTTAAAGAATTGCACTTTCTTTCTCATAACATAGTTAACGTGTCATACTATTGAGCTTTCTAAACCTATGTAATATGCCCAATGCTTTAGCTATTCAGTATTCCGTCAGTCAATGTACAGGATGTTTCAAGTTTGGCATAATAAATAGGTAACTCTGGTATTAAAACCTTTAACAACCCAGTATGCGGTTGAACCATATCTGATCAACTGTGCAACAGACACATTGCTACAAATTCTCTAATTGAATGTTCAGTTAGGTTTTGAGTTTCTAAAAATCTTTAAAAAGCAAAAATGGCAACGTTTTTTTCTTTTAACTTTTTTATAGTTTCTGTAGTATGGTACTTGGTTAATCTTTTTTTCACGTCTCTTTATAATTATGTGGTGTTACCAATTGTGTGGCAACTTCTCGTAAAAAAATCCATGTGGGATGTAAGTTTTTCCGTATAACTAATGATGCAACTCCAACAATATCAATAATATTTTAAAAAAATGCTATTGACCACCTGTTTGTTTTCCGTCGAACTGTACATTCATGCACCATTTGATCTGAGGTATCAATTTTGTTGCATTCTAGTATAAATTTTATAGTGAGAATGTATTTTTTTTGTGTGATATAAATCTATACCACCCTCAGTATAAAAGAAATTAAATGCCTATCACCAAGAGTCACCTCTCTAATACCAAAACTAAATCCCAGATGCAACCTAAAAATAATTCAGGCATATGCCCCAATATGCACCTCCGAAGACGAAGACTACGAGATCTTTCACGACAATATAAACAAAGACCTGTCAAAATACCCAACACAATATATCTTATTAATAGAGAATTTCAATGCCAAAATGGGTAAAAAGCGAGATAAATCGAAATACTCGTTAGGGGACTACGGCTATGGAGAAAGGAACGAGGGAGGATCTACACTTTTTAGTTATTCACTGCAACTGTATCAAATGAATTCGTTCTTCAAAAACAAACCACAACGAAAGTAGACATGGAGGAATCCAGACGAAAAATGAAATAGACTTTACGATCACAAATAAGAAAAACATTATCCAGGATGTAACTGTTCTGAATAAATTCTCAACAGGTAGTGACCATCGAATGATAAGAGAGAATGTCGTTGTGAATGCAAAGAGCGAAAGAACGAAGTTAATTACAAAACGCAAAGCGAAAAGGTGGATACCTCCAGAAATATCGAACAATACAAAAAAAAAATTAAAGAAACCTTAGCAACAGTAGAACTAAGGGAAGACGTTGTAAATATAGAAAAGCTTAATAACTTAATAGTAGACGGAATAAAACAGGCCGAAAAGACACACTGTATCAGAAGATCACGAAAAGAAGAAAAGCTAACACTAAAACACTTATGGAAAAAAGAAGACAGCTCAAAGACAAGTACGGCTCAAACCTTACAAAATTAAAAGAATTAAATAAGACAATCTCTAAAAGCATAAGGAACGACATAAGAAAATCAAACTCGGAAATGGTTACCATAGCGATCGAAAACAATAAAAGCATGAAAGTACTACGACAAAAGCTATCCCAGGTAGGAAAAATATATGTAAGTTGGAAAATAAACAGGGGGAAGTGACAACCAACAAAAAAGAAATTATTAAACTTGTAGAAATCTTCTACTCTGATCTCTATAAATAGCAAGGAGAAATCAATCAAATGACTTAAATACCTAAAGTTTTAAATCAAAGATCAGAGGAAATCCCCGACATTACAGAAGATGAAATCAAAAAAGCACTCTCGCGAATAAAAAATCAACAAATCACCTGATGAAGACGAGATTGCTATAGAAGCCACAAAAATGGGAGGGCATAGACTAATAAGCTTCCTACGATTATTGTTTAACAAATGCCTTACGAAGGAAATAACACCAACACAATCAAACAATGCTATAATTGCTCTGATGCATAAAAAAAAAGACATTGCAGATCTGGGAAACTACAGATCAATAAGTCTTTTATTTCATATACAGGGTGTTACTTAATGTTGTGTACTTATTTTAATGGGTGATTCTTGGGCCAATTCTAAGTCGAAAAGTTTATATAGATGTATGTCCTAAAATGCTTGGTTTTCGATATACAGGGTGTTGAAGTTTATATTTTTTTGATTTTACCAAAAATTTCGAAAACCTTTTGAGATATTACCCTAAATTTTAGTATAGATTTTTATGGTTTAAAAACACACTTTCCAACCTGAAACAGTTTTTTTAAATTTAACCGGTGGCGTAGGTATGACTACGTTCCGATACAATTTTAACGAAAAAATTGTTACGCCACTGATTTTTTCGAAAGTGTTATTTTGTTATTAATTACCATTCCATTGTAAACAAAAAAAGCCTTTTTTATTTTTTTCGTATAGCTTACCATTTTAAAGAGAAGAATTAAAATATTACCGACATTACTCATTACATGGAATCTGCAATTTGTTCCTAAGCGAAAACCGTTTACATAAAATTAAGTTAGCTTTGTCCGTTGTTAAGGAAACGTTTGGATTCTTTTTTTAAATGAACGCTTATTCTTATCTAGTATTTTGGTAAAAACCGAAAAAAAATATAAAAACTTCAACACCCTGTATATCGAAAACCAAGCATTTTAGGACATACATTCATATGAACTTTTCGTCTTAGAATTGGTCCAAGTATCATACATTAAAATAAGTACATAACATTAAGTAGCACTCTGTATACAGTGTGTCCAAGATAAGGATGCACAGCATGGGGATCTTGGAAACGGTAAGAGATACAGCATCGGTTAATTAAGATGAAAGTTGGCTATTTATAGGACCTTTTTTCTGGCGTTTGCAAAATCTAGATATCTTGGATAGTTTCAAAGATATTTAAAAAAAAGTAGATTTCTCGATTTTTGTTATTATTTTTTCTCTCCTTTATTTGAAAAGATATCGGAAAACTAAAACCACTTTTCCATTGCCACTTTTTGTTTTCTATTAAAATACGCTAACAAAATTCCTGTACAATGTTTCGGTTTCGAGTAACCATCATCAACCTCATTTTTTTAAATTGGTTGAAAAACAATTGAAAATTGTTTTGAATAGCTCTTGTTATCACGATCAATACATCGAAAACCCAGACAATGACAAACTTAATCCTGAGCAAACGTCTCCGCATCGACGAAAAACAAGTCAAAAAGACAACGTCGTACAAAAACGTAGAACGCGAAATTCGCATAGGTAGAGACAACAACCCCGAAGGATAGGATTGACATGGGCTGCCTTTGGCAACCTAAAATACATATTCAAGACAAACATTCCTATTTGCTTGAAGCAAAAAGTATTTGATCAGTGCGTACTGCCTGTCCTAACCTATGCCGCAGAAACTTTAACAGTCTAACACTAACAAAAAGATCAGTTCACAAAATAACAGTAGCACAGTCAGCAATGGAGCGATCAATGTTAGGTTTATCGCTGCGAGATGCAGTAGAAACAATAACCAGATTAAAATGGTGTTGGGCAGAACACGTGGTAAAAACCACTGACAATATATGAACTAAGAGACTGGTCGAATGGAGACCGAGACAGGAAGCTTACAGAAATCGGAAACGACCACCGACCTGATGGGCAAATGACCTAAGGCGTATACATATGTACAAATTGAATTCAGACTGCTTAAGATAGAAATCTATAGAAGCAAACAAGGGAGGCAACGGACTACTACGAATATTACTGGGATAACAAGAAATAATCTAACGTATCATATTACAAGAAAGAAATCATATTTCCGCTAATAAATGAGATTGAAAAGCTTTATTTTTTTAATTAAAAAGTAAAATTACGTAGCATAGATTTTACAATAGTTGAATTTGCGTATACATACCAGCAAAAATAGCAAATCCAAGTACAACAAAAGTGACATAAGCAGTTGCGTTAATATCCGGATGTCTATTCTGATAAAGTTTTATTATACACAAAGTTGCCATTACGTACATAAAACTCGTATCTGCAAATACATAAAAATATGAAACGATTTAGCTTTTAGATTCAGCTGATACATACCAAATTGGAAGTTTGATTGATTTGGGCAAATATGGTAACATGCAGATAATACCCCTTCCATTATAAGGGCAACGCCCATTGCGTAGAATAAACCATAATGTTTGGGTATTCCATGTGACTAAAACAAAAGAGAACTATCAAACAAAAAAGTTTTCTAATGTGTTACAGACTGTCAGAAACAAAAATCTTGACTAAGATTGCCACAACCGTTTTTGTCTTTTAGAATGAGTCTTCTTCTTTTTCGATTTGGTTGCTGCTAACCCCCTTGAAATTTAGATCTGTTCAAATACAAAAGCCTACAAATCATTTAGTTAATTTTATATATCAATTTGTATAAACGCCCGGTCTTTACGAATTCGGGAACTACATTTAACTACTATTAAAAAATTTCTTTTCCAGAATACCTTTAAAGTCAAATTTAATTTTTGTTTTAAAAAAGAGCAAGAAATAACAGTATCAGTTGCTATACTTACAGGGTTGTGTAAGACGTAATGCTGTTTATAGAACGTAATTAAGAGAAATAAGATGCCAACAAGTCCATAACCTATATTCGAATAGATGTGATTGAAATCACTTAATCCAAACAAAGGATGGGCACATAAGAAGTTATAGTAACAAATATCTTGATTTCCACTTATGTTTAGAACCTGAAAACTCGACACTTAAATTTTGATTTAAATTTTTTATTCTCTTATCTACTTACTCTTTGATAAGTTATTACTAATTGCACAACAGGAATACCATAGAAAATGGCAATACTAACAACGTGCCACAAATAAGCGTAAGACTTCTTTTCAATATATTCTTCTTTCTTCCTTGCTAGATCTGTCAACATAAGACTGCGAGATGCTAACCTTGCATCTATATCATCAACCGAAATAAATTCTTCATCTAAAACATCATTGGTAAAAGCTACAGTAATTCTCTTTGCAAAAACTCAGTTACCTCTAGTACTTGCATCTATTGTGTCTCTTACATTTTGCAAAGGAATGTCCTGTTGAACAACTTTTACTCGATACAACCATCGATAAAATGCCCAGGTTGTCAAAGAGAAAAGTAAATAAAATATAAGTACCGCTCCTAATGTTGATAAAGAAGCTACAACATAATCATCTTTAGAAATTCCTGGTTTTACACTGAAAAGTACAGAAGATGAACGATTGAGTGGTTTTATTACTTCAGCCTTTGGCAAGGGTATCACAGAAGCTTTTTCCCTGCTGCAGGCGTAATTGTCACCTTTTGCTACAAACACGATAAAGAACCCATTGGGATATTCCTTTTCCTTGAAAAATCAAAAATTCTAATAAGTAAGAAAAAACTGATAACTGACTAAAATAATTTCAAATTCGTACCTTTATTATTATCCCCCCTTTAGAGACAACTGTTTGATATTTTCCTTGAAGCCATATATCATTGTCTAAATCTGATACGGGGCACTAAAAAAAATAATTAAATAATTGCGTTGCAGTTTATTTCAATATACTAACCGATGGCTCCTGTACCGAAACAGTCAAACAGATATCATCATCAGAATCAACCTCTAGAATAACCGTGTTGATAAATTTATCATCGTTCTTTTCAGCGAATTTATAATAAAAAAACCTAGGCTCACTTGGTGATATGGTAACAAAATAACTTTTGTCTTCTTCTACATAAAAATTTTCTTCTTCTTCTACTCTGACTGAAAATTCAATAGCAACGTTAGAAGTTGAAGCAATGGACATTGTCAGTTCTTTGTGAATGCCGGGTATGTTTGTATTTCCACTATTATGCTGATGTACTGAAATTAAATAATTATTATAGAAGCACCAGTTCAATAAAGGTTTTAATGCTTATTATTATGGTACATAATGTTTTTGATAAATGTGTTACGGTCGAAAAGTTCGTAGAGAAGAAGAAAGGGTTTCTTTAATACTTACAATTTGGGACTTGATCAGAAAATATGTCGAATGGTTGATAATGGCACAAAGGAAATTATTATTGTAACTTGTTAAGTGTGATAGTTTACACTGACAAAAGTCCAGAATTAAAAGTACACTACATATTACGAAAATGAATTGTTTTTCTGTCATATTTTCAATTTCTTAAGTACGTCTCTGGTCTTAATTCTGAATTTACAC